>CM035417.1:155047366-155049866 GCA_020310875.1 Ceratopteris richardii | reverse complement strand
TTAAAAATATATATATAATGTTTTTTAAGATTAAAAAGCATTAGTGTCCAATGTGGTGTGGTGTGAATTCACATAGATTCGACTGAACTCAGAATGTTTTTTACTATGTCCCGGATAGAATAGTGCAAAAAAATGATGTTGTCGCCTCTTACATGTTCAAATATAGGAAGCTGAAACTATAGAAAGCTTGTTCTTTATTGTCTTCATGTGTAAGCAATGAGATAGCAAAAAACGTGTACACTCATGTCACAATTGATTGGGGAAAAAATAATAAACTAATGTTTTTTTAGAATGACCTGGAGCTTGGAACGCTCAAGGATTTTTTATGTTTTGAACGCTCAAGGATTGCCTTCAAACTATCCAATTCAAACCAATTATCTTGTTTGACTTTAGGGTCATTCATTTCAGTTTCCACTTTAGCATGTCTTACCAAAGCCTTCAAACTATCCAATTCAAACCAATTATCTTGTTTGACTTTAGAGTCATTCATTTTCAGTTTCTACTTTAGCATGCCTTCAACCTTTGTATCTAATAATTGGGAGTCCCATGGGTGCTATGTCTTCTTCTGAATGTACTTTCAATTAACTCAAGTTTAACAAGAATAATAAATCTCAATGATTGAACTTCCTTTAAAAAAAAAAAAGCATGAAATAGATAAATCTATTTTCGAAGCTCAATGTTTAGTTTTACACTCGGGGCAAACAGATGTTCACTCTGAGAATATCTACTTAACTTTTCATGTTTGTTTCAAGTATCTAGGAAGGCCTTTATGGATTTATTCTTTCTTTTGAACAAAACAGAAAAAAATATATAATAGATGGAGATACAAATGAAACAACCGTCAACTATATAGAGTTGAACGTAAGTGATCTTATGGGAGTAGATTTCTAGGAGAGACCTCTCCATTTACATGGGGGGAGCTCATTGAGCTTCATAAAAAATGAAAAACACCCTAGGGGGTAATTTTAATAACGTATAGGCTTTTACATCATAATCTTTTGAGAGAGAATATACAAGAGCAATAATAATTTATAGTGCCTTTCCAAACAATTTATGGTTCTTACTTCTCCATATGTCCTAATAAGGATGTCACTTTTCCTCCCACCTTCAACTCCTCCAAACAGATAATGCCATGATGAAAACGAAATGTCCCTCGTAAAACAATTCATAGCTTTACCATGAACAAGTGCAAAGAGACCCTTGCAACTGGAAGACATCGCAAGACATCATAATCATTTCTTAGAGCTTTTAAAAGGTTTAGCTAAGGCCATAGAGTTTCTTAAGCCTCAGTTGTGATCAACCTCTATTTTAGCTTTGAGGTTAGAGTTTAATGACTGAAGTTTATGTGCGTGTATGATTGTGAGTGAAAATCTATTGTGATTCTTTGAATCAACATTGATTTTTACTTCACAATAGTATATGTATGTGTATGTGTGTGTATGATTGTGAGTAAAAATCTATTATGGTTGTTTGAATCAACATTAATTTTTACTTAACAATAGTATGTGTATGTGTGTGTGTATAATGATTGTATTGTGATTGTTTGAATCGATATTGATTCTTACTTCACAATAGTATGTGTATGTGTATGTGTATGTGTATGTGTATGTGCATGTATGATTGTATTGTGATTGCTTGAATAGAGAACTCGGATAAAAGAGCATCTTTTTATTATAAGTAATAATTTTGCAGGTTGCTCTAATTTAGATAGTGATGTATGGGTACATTTTGCAACTTATGCAAACAAATGTAAATCCCAAGGTATCACATTAAAAAGATTTAAAAGCATGAGTATCTCACAGTACTTGTGAAGTAGTCCAAGTGTAGAGCAAGAAGGAGTAGATGTATCAATGACAACAAAGGATGCTCATGATATTTCTACTCAAGTATCGCAAAATATTTTTGAGAATAATCAATTTATATCTACTTTGTTTTCTCCATATATGTCAAGAAAGAGTGGACCAGGTGAATCTCGTAGAAATGGTGGATCTAATAATGTGGCACCATGCTTTGTTTGTACTAAATCACAAAACAAAATACCTATAGTCTTTGAAAAGGAAGCTTGTCTTGAGCTTCATCTTAAATGCATTCAAGCATTTTTAGCATGTGGGATTCCTTTCAATGTTATTCATAATCCTATTTTCAAAGATGCTTTGATGTCAACTACACGGAAAGGATTCACCATGCTAAATTCACTACAACATATCAGGCGTATACCGAGTCTTCTACCAAGGAAAATGAACGGGCGCAATTTTGCCCCGACGTTGGTGTAAGGGTCAGTCTAGGTGTCAGAAACAAAGTGCGGGTATAAGCGTCGGTATGAGTGTCGGTATAAGCGTCAATATATGCGTCGGTATAAGTGTCGATATAACCATCGGTATAAGCGTCGATATAAGCCATGGTATGCCCCTGGGCAAAATAGTCGGTATAAGCATTGGTATGTGCTTGGGGATACCGACGCTTATACCATTGCCTATAACGATGACCATATCTGCAAAAA
>CM035417.1:154924866-155044866 GCA_020310875.1 Ceratopteris richardii | reverse complement strand
GTGTGTATGTATATGTGTGTGTGTATGTATGTATGTATGTGTGTGTACATGCAAATATGTGTGTATGTATTTATGCATATGCATGTGTGTATGTATGCATGTGTGTGTACATGTATGTATGTATATGTGTGTGTACATGTATGTATGTGATTATGAGTATGCATATGTGTGTGTATGTATATGCATGTGTGTATGTAATATGCATGTATGTATGTATATGTGTGTATGCATATGCATGTGAGTATGTAATACGTATCTGTATGTATATGCATGTGTGTATGTATATGCATGTGTGTATGTATATGCATGTGTGTATGTAATATGTATGTGAGTGTGTATGTAATATGCATGTGTGTATGTAATATGTATGTGAGTATGTGTATGCATATGTGTGTGTATGTATGTATGCATCTCTCTCTCTCATTCTCTTTCTATTTCATATCTCTCTCTCTCTTTCATTCTTTATGTTTCTCTTGATATCTCTCTCTCTATCTCATTCTATATCAATCAAAAACAAAACAATCACTTACCTCGATGTAATTGTTTGGACCGTTGTTGTCAAAGTCCACTTAATCTTGTCCTTTGTCAAATTCCAAAGAACTCACGCCAAAAAGCTCGTGCAAAACTAAAGAGAAGAGAAATTAGAAAAGGGTAAACACAAAGAAAGAGAAAGGGTGCTACAGTATGTGCAATACATACCAAAATTTCAGATCTAGAGAAATAGACAGGTGTGTGTAGAGAAAGAGAGAGAGAGAGAGAGAGAAAGAGATGTGTGTACACAATATGCTCAGAATGTAGTTCGTGTGTGCAAACTCGACAGAAGTAGACTTTCATTCAAAACGCGAGCAAATGTCGAATTTTTGCCCTCGGGTCCGGTTAAAACCTTGCATCAATATAAGCACCGGTATGAGCGTCGGTATAAGCATCGGTAAAAGTGTTGGTAATTTTCAATAAATTACTGACACCTATACCGAGGATCATACCGTCGGTATTGCATCCATGTTTTTTCAAGCATTTTCAATGGTCATACCGACGCGGAGGCATGACCGTCGGTATGGACAATGTCAGTATGCCCCTCATATGTTGTAGTGATTACAATAAAATGTGAATAATCTAGGGTTTCTTAGAGATCAAGAGATCACACTAGTGTAGGCCCATGTATGCCCTTTACAGGGAGGCTTCTCTCATTCCAAGCTTGCTCAATGGGGTATCAAATATAGAAGCACAAAACGGGGAACAACTTGGCAACACATAGCATGCTAACATACAATAGGGTTTCTCAGAAATCAACAGCTCACACTAGTTTATCTTCAACAATCGAACATTGTGCTCATTCTCCACTATGCATTGTTGCCTCTCTCCTACCTTTAAAAGTGAATTTTGAGCCTCTTTGTGAATGATCATAGTGGCTCACACAAGCTTTAGCGACTCTTTACTTATGCTATCATGTCCAATCTCTTGCATCCATCTCATTCCTATTTTGAGATTTCACTCCTAAGACATGATTTAAGGGGCTCCTCGTGCTCCTCTTTGACAACATCCCTTAGAATGGTTTTCAATTGACAATTATTGTAGTTATTATCTTCTCACCAAATAAGAAAGGAGTTCTTTCCCACATTGTCGGATCCTTTCCTCCCATTCATGTGATCATGTCAGTAGTAGGCCCTACAAAAGGTGTTAGTTCTCTCCTTCATCTTTTATTCAACCATTGTGGGGAAGCAAATGTATCACCAAGTAAAGCTAAAACTTTCATCAAGATTACTAAGGTAGGATATGCAAACATTTGTATTGATAAACTGATAGAGGAAATTGTTTTTAATATTAGTGGCAATGGTGGTGGTTTTATTAGTTCTAATGGTTTCAACATTGGTTTTTAGGTTAACCATAATAACACAATTGATGATTCAATGAATATATATGCCAATTGTCTAACGATGTAACTCAAGTTGTTGGATTGTTTTCCTCCCTTGGTTGGGGCAAGGGTTCGATCCCCATGGGTTAAACTAGTAGGACACATCCTCAATCTTGTGGTGAGATGAAAAAAATGAGAGGAAAATGTTCCACTTAGATAGATATCGTATTGGCCTTCATGCATTCTTGATTAATATTGTTGACGGTAACGAGCACCATGCTTGCTATGGTAGCACCTCATTAGTTCAAACCAGTTTCTTTGTCTTGCTTTAGGTTCATCCTTTCGTAGTTCCTATCCTTGGCCGGTCTCTAGGCTCTACTCTTCCTTAGTAGGTGCTAGGTGTTCTACCCCTACTTGTGTGGGATTTAGGAGTCACGTGGTAGAATACCCTTCATTTTTACTATTGTACTTTCAATTGATTCAAGCCTTAGGAGTTGTATATCACATGATCACCTTCCCCCCTTTTTTTTTAATAAAAATAAAAATATGTAAGTTCTATTGGCATTTTCATTGATAAAATTATGCTTGTGAAATGGCACAATCAACTCAAGGGAACTATTTTAATAACAAAAATGCTTACGGTTTGGGTGGGTAATCATTAGACATTTAGGAATATTATCGTTAGATAAATACAATACTTTGCAAATAGCTATTATGTGTTCGTTCTTGACGGTCATAGTAGTCTTATTCATGTCATGAGTGAATGATAGTGGATCATTAGAGGTTCTCTCCTTTCATTCTTCAAGTGGCATAGAAATTTTGATCCCAAAGGGCCAACTAAAATATTGTTCTACTATGACTTACCAAACCTTCTGCTTGAGTTTTATTTATGGAAAAGGTACTTGGAAAAGTGCTTTATTGAAATCGAGGGAGTTCAACTCTAAGTAGGATCCCTAAGTCCTCATTAAATTTGAGACAAGTAAAGGCATAGAATATGTCACCAATTAAAGACAATGAAGGAAAGCATTCTCCATGAACAGGTACTCTTTAGGAACTTGCTTCACCAAGGGCCCACCTATAATTTAGGTTCAACGAAGTCAACTCCCAGAATCATGTTATTAAAACCCACCCCAAATTAATCAAATAAGTAAAAATAGATCCAAGACTCAAAAATAGAACAATATTTCACTCAACTCCAATAATTCCTATGATATGATCTTAGAAGATGTCTTTGATCCCATGTATCCCACTAAGAAAGATGACAAAGGTTCATTCATGGACAACAATTGAGAAAGCTCTAGACAAATTCTCATCCATAGAGAGCAATGAAGGAAAACAGGTGAATCTCTTTTGACTCAAAAATCATTGTAAAAATGTTGTTTTCCTTGTATGATCTTTGGAACATGAGATCCAATGCCCCTGATCACACTAAATATGTGTTCTCATAAGAGGGCCAATAATTTCTAAAGGATCCACATGATATCAAGGAAAAATCCAAGCTTAAACTTCAACAACGTGAGATTATGATCAATATTGACTAGAAAGATCCTTTGAACAAATTTAACTATTATCAATTGTTGGGGATGTAAGGATCATGTGACCTTACCCCTATATTCATATATATACGTCATATATAGTGCATTGCCTCAAGAGAGATCATTATGTGGGTTTCGAGGCTCCCATGCATCTGTGCACATCTCTCTTCTCTTCTCTCTCACTCCATCTCCTCCTTGCTCCTCTCTGCAAACCAAAGCCCTTCATTGGTATCAGAGCTTGTTGAAGGCTGATGTGCAAGAAGCTTCAATGGAAGTTTAGGTCACAAGAGGTGAAAGTGCAGGTCGGCACCTCTCTATAGTAGTTCAGTATTTCGGCCATAACTCGAGCTAGAGAGCTCGGATCGATGTGTTTTAAAGTTTTGTATCTAACTAAGACAGAGGGCTACAAGTTGAGAGAAGATGTAGAACCTAGTTTGGAGTTCTAGACTGCCAAAAATTCAAAAAATGCAGACTGATTTAGAAGATGAATCTACAATCACTTGGACAGTAGGTCATTTTTTGGGCCATAACTTGAGTTTTACAAGTTCGATTCACAAGGTTTGACTTTTTTCTCTGTAGGTTAAAAAAGATGCTACAAGTTTGTAGAAGAAGATGGTCCAAATTTTGAGTGTTAGGTCACCAAAATTGCAAAATACAGAGCAGCAGTGTTGCAGGTGAAGATGAAATTGATAGTAGGTGCTTGTTTTGTGTATATCTTGAGCTACATACCTCCGATTGAGGCGTTCTTTATATCTTTACATAGCTAAGAAAGAGTTCTTGAAGTTTGTTGTTCAAATTCAAAGGTTATCGCCTCTAAAATAGCAAAACACAGAGCAACATATTTTCACCATAAGAACCCTAATTGCCTTTAGAGGTTCATTTTGCTTTGGAACTTCTTTGAGAGAGATTTTTTGGTTTGCGAGCTCTTGTTTTTAGAGCTTGATGGCATTGTCCATGAATGATCACTGTGGTAGCTCCTCCATATGAGAGTAGAGCATGATCTTGTCACGTGTTTGGCATGTGAGATGACATTGTGGTATACCTTTTTTTGAGGTTTATGTCATCATGAGTTTGACCATGGTATTATCAGTGGATGTATAGTGGCATTGTGGTCTATATCTTGCTTATGCCACTTGGCCAGTTGCACATAATTTTATGAGAGTTGATTTTGGATCTTGGTTGGTACTTGTATCTTTTGTTTTCTTTATAGGTACATGATCGAGATTGGAATCTCCATTGCACATCTGTTTGTCACCTTGATTGGCTATTATTCTAGCACATGGTCATTGATTTGATATCTATTTGCCAGTGTGATTCTTGGCATATGTAGATGGTGATTCCCACATGGTTTATTTGGTTCAGAATCCATTTTACAGAGGAGATGTTGTCGAAATTTCATCGGTTTTTATGCTAGATAGATCATCTAGTAGATCCTTTATGCTTGTGTGATAGCTTTGGATCATTGCTTATCTCCATTTACGTGGACTTTGTCACAGGTTGTTTGTGACAAGTTGGATCATCTAGGATTTATTCTTGAGTGGGAGGTATATCACCATTGTATTGGCATGTATTGCCATCAATTTTCAGCATATGTATTTGCCATTATCTTTGATTAGATCAATGACAGGTGGTGATAGATTACTTATTGTTCTTTTGTTACTAGTTATCTTGTTTGATTCATCAGTTTACAAGGGATACTGTACCGAATTTTTCCGAGATTCTTTCACATCTACTTGGTCAGTTTGGAGACTTGGTGAGCAAGCTTATGCTCATGATTTTATGTGCATGCTAGATGCATGATTATGTGATAGGTGGTTCACATGGTTCTCTAGCGAGACATTTGTGATGTGATTTATGCATATGGATATGCACGTGTGATCCTATTGGTGATAGAGTATTGTTTCTAGTCTCTTGTTACATTGCTAGTCTCTTGGATTGCCAACATGGTGTCTTCTCGATTTGATGGCATTGACTTTCTGAGATGGAAAGATATCTGATGGTAGTGACTTTCTGAGATAGTGACTTTCTGATATGGAAAGATATTTGATGGTAGTGACTTTCTGAGATGGAAAGATCAGATGTGGAATATGTTGGTTTGTGTAGGGTTACACATGTATGTGCATAGAGATGCACAGAGGCCTCGTGACATGCCCAACCATGTATGGATGGATATGGATGCATTGGCTAGCTCCACTATTCGGTTAGAGCTTGTGGATTCTATATATGAGTCTGTTATGTATGAGGAGACAAGTAGTGCATTATGGCAGAGACTACATGATATGTATGCGAGTCCATTTGACTCATGTGAGACATAGATCACATCGACAACTTTGATGTTGGCATTGTGGTCATGAGGGTCATATTCGATGATTTTTCTTCAGGTGGATGCGACGACGTCAGAGATATGCACGTGATGTAGGTCAAGTAGTGATTTCAGGAGAGTCTATGGCAGTTGAATATTCTAGTGATTGTGATATCACTTTTTCCTATGGTTCATCTTAGGATTTCTCTTGTTCATTGGATAGCACACATATGGCTTGGTTGCTTGATGCATTAGCCACTTTCCATGTTACACCACATCACGAGTGGTTTTATCGATTTTCAAGTGAGAGTCGTGGATGTGTGCACTTGGCTGATGGTATGACATATGACATTGAGGGTGCAAGAGATGTATGCCTTATGCTACATAGTGCCTTCATTCCCTCTGAGCTTGATTTTAGTTAGCCAATTACAGGAGAGCAGATGTTATGCATTCCTTGGTGAGCATAATTTTCAGTTGTAGTTTGGACAGCTTATGCTTGTTAGAGGTGCTAGGGTTGGGCACATGTATCCACTACAGCATGTGAGAGAAATTCTCGTCTAGTGGGAGTTCAGCCTTATGTGTGATGTGAGACTCGTCATGTGTCATTTTTTCTACCTACACATAGGTCTATTGACATTCATGATGCACATGTATGGCAGGATTCATATGCTCAGCTGGATGCACAAGTAGAGCATGTTTTGTACGCCTGTGATGCTTATGTAAAGCATGATTTTGTTGATCATATTGATGCTCATGTGGAGCACACTTTGGATGATCACTTGGATGCTTTAGACCATGCTATGGAAGCTCATGTAGAGCATTGTGATGATACTCAGTTAGAGTTTGATCTTGGTGTTGATGTTGTGCAGTTAGCTCATGTGGAGCATGATGATACACTTGGTGTGGTAGAGCAAGATAGCTTTTATGATACCCCGTGTATGCCAGAGCATACTAGCTCTTGAGATGCAAAGCTAGACACATCCTTGGTTGATAGAATGGCTGATTTAGATATTGATGAGTCAGTGATCATGCAGTCATTCTTGGATTTGCTCATGCCAAATGTTGACACACATATATCAGGACATGTTGGTCTTGATGATGGTGTTTTGGATGCCTTGGATACAGGCATGGTTGACATACTTAGGTTAGCCAGAATAGCATATGTTTCATCAGCATTCGGTAGTCTGATGTACGAGTTGTTATGCTCGAGACCAAATATTGCAATTGCTATTGGAGCATTTGCACTTGGAGTTGTCAGTTGTTCGGTGATTGACACAAACATAGAGAGAGTGGGAGCTTTGCAGGAACTTCATCAGTTCTTGCATCAGCCAGATGCGAGCTTGGCTCTTATTGATATGAGCCTAGAGCAATTTGAGGTGCATGGATACACCTTGTTTGAGGTAGTTGGTGTAGGCTGATTTGTAGGAGTTGAGATTCAGATTCTTCTTGTACATTATTGTATAGTCCTACATCATTCTTTGTATGTGTTACCACTTATGACCACATTGACCTAAGTGGGAGATTGTTGGGGATGTAAGGATCATGTGACCTTACCCCTATATTCATATATATACATCATATATAGTGCATTGCCTCAAGAGAGATCATTATGTGGGTTTCAAGGCTCCCACACATCTGTGCACATCTCTCCTCTTCTCTCTCACTCCATCTCCTCCTTGCTCCTCTTCTTCTACACACCAAAGCCCTTCATCAATCTATCCATGTAGAATCTAAAAGGGACATCAAAGAACCCCTTGACCATTTAAGAGCCTTGACAGTGTTGTCAAAACCCCTAAAGAATAATAGAAAATGATTTTGCCTTGAATAAACCTCTATCCTTTAAATTTAAGGGCTTTACATACCCTTGTAAAGTAATTCCCTAAAGATATGAATGCATGACATAGATCTTCATGTTGAATTTATATTTTTGCAAGAAGTTTAGTTTATTGGATTTAACCTACCCAAAAATCTCAAATACATAGGTAATGATTTTCATTGGGGATTGTCCAAGCACTCCCAAGATAAAGGGGATCTTGTCATCTATATCAAGGAAAATTTTATAGTTTTCATTCAAGAAGGTCATCACTCCTTGACATGTAACTAGATCTATGTAAGGTTCAATCCTCCTTTTAAGTTTATACTTGTTAATATTGATTCTTACAATTTCAAAAATAGAAGATATAAATGTTGGTATGAGCTTATTAACCTTCCAAGTTTGGTTATCGTAGTAGGTGATTTTATCATGGAAAAAATTTAAAATGATCGCTACATCAAAAGAGGATGCTCAAATTAATATATAAGCTCTAGTTATCTTATCAAAGTTTAACATGGAAAATTCTCTAAATGATAGATGCCTCGAAAGAGGCAATTGCATTCAAGGTTACAAAAAGTATAACCTTCTTGAAATGTAAGACTTGTTTGATATCATGAATGATATCAGTTCCACTTGGTCAAATAAGTAGTGAGATAATCATTGTAAAGCTTCTAGATACTTGGGGTGTATGTTAATTCTAATTTGTTGCAAAGACATTAGCACTACAAGGTGATGATTGACTCATTGTTGTATATTTTTTATCATTCCCTTGTTACTTTTGGGTTGTTCTACGATGAAAAAATCTATAGATATGGTTGGTTTCATCTTGACCCCGATATTCTCAAAATTAATTTTGTTCAAGAGATCATCAAGGATTTCATCATAGAGACTTTATTGAGAAAAAAATTCCTGCTAAAGCATGGATATAGTTTACCATCAATATTCAACCATAAAGTTGAGCTCTATGACATCAAAAAATAAATCCACCACTTCTTGAACACACATTTAGATGATAAATGTGAATAAGGAAGACCTTCTAGAAGAGGCACCTATGTCGTCAACATCAGCCAAGGTTTTCCACCTGGAAGAAATTGCTTTTCTAATGGCAAAAACAAGAGGAAAAGGGAGAGTCCCTCAAAGAGAAGCAGTAATGGCTTAGGAACAAGTTCCAACAGAGGAACCAATGGTAAGGGGAACCAGAAGAAGGGAAAATTCAACCAATAGAGGAATTGATGATGCCTAGCCAGTTTGAGACCACCCAAAGATGAATGAGGTTATAGTAAGATCCTATAATATAGCTTGAAGAGAATATGTGGATCAATATAACCCAAAGGAACCAAGTGAATCAAATGCTCCAAAGTTGTTAAAGCTAATAAACAAGGAAGTAAGTATATTTCAACTTTAGAGAATGGATGCCCAATTTAGGTTAGAAGTGCTAGAAATTATAAATGATCTATCAACTTCAACCTTGGTGGTAAAGATTGGAACTTTGAGCGAGGACAAAGTTGTTGGGGAAGCCCCTCTCATAGACTATATGAGTCCCAAATTGACAATGAGCATATGTGGGCAAGTACACACATGATTAATTGCACATGGAGGATCACACATCAACCTAATGCCAGTGTATACAATGGAGAAGTTAGGGCCCATCCCTTGCTGTCCACTTTTTACAATCACTCTAACTAATCCAAGGTAACATTTTCAATATGGACTTTGTTGTCCTAAGACTTTTGTGGGCAGTTGAAGGGTTTCCATTTCGAATTGGAAACATTGGTTGAGATATGCAAGTGTCCTACATGACTAGGGTAAAGAAACAATGTGGGTCAAGCATGTGGGTAAACAGATGAATTAGATTCACCTAGAAGAAGGACATGATTGTCATGGACATACAAGGAAGACTCAAAAAATAAAAATTGATATCGATCGAGATCTTATGCACTCTATTTTAAATGAGGAAAAGGAAGAACACAATCTTGCATGGTTGGAGGCAGATGACTCTTTCCCTTGGAATCTTTCCCTTACTATGGCATTTCCCTAGATGTATTCAATGTAGAATTCCGATAGGGAGATAAAAAACAATCCAATGTCTAGGTTTAGTTGAAGCCAATTTGAAATAGTAAGCTCCCACAAGTGGATTGCACATGCTTCATGAAAATCTCAAAAAAATCTAAAGTCAAGCTTGGTCAAAGATAGTCAATAAATGGTAAAAAATGGCCAAATTAAGCGAGTCAAAGAAATTACATAGCTAGTAAGTACTGTTCAAGAGCAATCTAATGTAGCATTTGGAGCAATTTTTACCAAACAAAAGTTAACATAACGTCAAAATTTAAATTGACACTTAGCAGACATATATGGATCCTGATAAAAGGATTTAGATTCAATACAATTAAATGCAAATATTAAACAGAAACAAGTTTAAAAACAAGCTTTAAAATGTTGGGATTCTGTACAAAAAATCAATCCGATAGCTTTTGTGATTTTTGATAGATGTTTACATGATCTTTTTCATAATCTCTAGTGAGGAAAAAATCAAATATAAAAATACCATATTATATGAAAAGAATTCATTCACCCATGGAGAGCTAGACCATGAGCTTGGTTAGAGAGCACGTCTTCTCCACCTTGAAGAAGTATATTTAGGGTTTTTCATCTTTGACAAGGACGATAGCAGCTAGGGTTGAGGTTCTTCATCAATCTCAAGAAGGGAAATAGCTTGGAGCTTTTCTATACTTAGAGGAAATAATCTTCAACTTATGGATATTATGAAGTTCTGAAGAAGAGGACCAACAACATCACTTTATCATGCAGCAACGACAACACTACATCATGCATATTCTTATGCTTTTTCATGTACTTCATCATTGAAATATATGGCAAATATGTGGATCTATACTCCTTTATCTCTCTTATTATCATGTCCATTCTCCATCTAGTCTTTATTTTCTTTATTTCTCTTTATCGATTGTGGGCTTCCAAGAATTGGTTTTAGAAGAGGTGAAAATAGTGTTTATAGAGAATAGTGCAACATGTAGAAAGATAAAAGCAATATGATAGACAAAAATCAAGCTCAATTCATCAATCAGTAGGTGGTAGTAGATCCTTCAACAAGATAATTGTCTAGATCTTTCTGAGTATATGAAGCAAGGGAAGCCAACGTGAGGATGGGCACACTAGTGCATGGTGATTGCACAAACAATCAACAAGAGAAATAGCAGCAAAATATGTTTTATATGATGGATATGGAAATGTAGCCGATGGTATGAAGAGAATGCTAGACTATTTGCAAAGAATGGAGAACATAAATTCTATATGCAAAAATGGAGTAATGTTCAAGCAACTAATCAAACTTCTACTACTCCTTGGGGTCCGTCGCTCAACCATAAATATGGGAGATGGCATGTTCATATTGGTGGTCATGAAGGAAGGTTTATGTGAGCAAGGAGGGGAAACAAATCTACATTCAGAACCTTATGGTGGATAGGTTTCGACCTTCTTGTATTTGTGTGTATATTTGTTTGATGCATGTAGATGAAAGCATATGATTGATATTCTATAGGCCTAGCCAACCTTGATAGTTGTGTTGGAGTTTGCACACTATCTACTAGCATTCCAATGTCAGTGCTAGCATCCCATATATTTGCCTCTAGCCTTCCAACTAGTACTTGATTGAGAAGATTCGGAATGAGTGAGTTCTCTTTGTAATGTGTATTGGGGGAGGACTTGTGATGTCCAAGATCTTGTTCTTCGCTGGTGGACACTTGCATGACATCACATGGCATAAATAATCAAAAGTATATGGATACCTACATCAACAAAATTCTCAGCCAACAAAATGTACCTACATGGCTTATATCCCTTGTGTCAGGTTAGGAGGGGATTGTTGGAAATAACAATCTTCCACAAAGGGGTTGCACATGCTTCATGGAAATTTCAAAAAAAATATGAAGTCAACCTTGGACAAAGCAAGTTAAAAGAAAATGATAAAAAAAGGTCAAATTAGGCATGTCAGAAAAATTACATAGCTAGAAACTACTCTTAAAGAGCAATCTAATGATAAATAACATATATTGTTTGGAGCAATTTTTAGGGGGTCAAAAGGAAAACCCTAATTCAAGATAAAAAGTCAAATTTCGTTTAAGAAGTCAACATAAAGTCAAAATTCAAATTGACACTTGCCAAACAACTATAGATCTTGATCTAACGATTCAAATTAAATACAATTAAAGCCAAAGGATAAAGAAAAACAAGGGAAAAAATCAATCCTGAAAATTTTGTGATTCTATATGGAAAGAGGAATTCGATAGATTTTGTGCTTTTTGATAGATTTTTACATGATATTTTTCATAAGTGTTATTGAAGGGCAACGAAAATAATGAAAGAGCATATTATAAAAAACAATTCATTCACTCATGGAGAGCTAGGCCATGAGCTTGGCTAGAGAGGGTATCTTCTCCACCTTGAAGAAGTGTAGTTCGAGTTTCTTCATCTTCAACAAGGAGGAAAGCAGCTAGGTTTGAGGTTCTTCATTAATCTCAAGAAGTGAAGAAACTTGAAGCTTATCTATACTTGGAGGAGACCATCTTCAACTTATGGAGATTGTGAATTTATGAACAAGAGTAGCAACAACAACAATTTATCATGCAACAATAGCAACACTATATCATGCATATTTTTATGCTTCTTTGTAATTTCATGTACTTCATCATTGGAATATATGCCAAATATTGGCGTTATGGTCCTTTATCTCTTTTATTATCTTGTCCATTCTCCATCTTATCTCTATTTTTTATATGTATGTTTATTGATTCTAGGGCCTAAAAACCAACAAAGCCATTTAGTTTGTCATGACATAGGAAACAAAAGACCTGCAAAATACATCCACAATGAGATTGATGTAGACATAGAAAAGGAATCTAGTCAGAACCTCAAGCAACCTGATGTAGAGGATACTTTGTTGGAGTTTGAGGTCTGCAGAAGCACACGAACAACACAAGGAAGAAGAAGAAGCTTGGAGCACAACACACAATACTGAATTTATTGCCACTAGCATGTACAAAGATGAGTTACCTCTTAGGGCAATAGGCATATATACAAGCCGAGGGAAAAAAACCTTCGAACAAGTGAAAAAATTACCCCAGTGGCCCTAGTGTGGTCACACACATCACTACCTAAATATATCAACAAATCTCCCTTGGTGTGATGCGATGAACAAGGAGTTGGCACTCATGTATAAGGAAGTTCCAAGCTATGTGGAATCAATCCACAAAAGGAAGTAAGCCCAAAGCTTTCCCCAACGCTTCAAACTTCTCCCTAGTGAGAGCCTTCGTGAAAAGGTCTTCGACGTTCTCCTGTGTGGGCACATATGCCAAGTTGATCTCTCCAACAGAGAACCTCTCCTTGACATAATGATAATGCACCTCAATGTGATTAGTGCGAGCATGGAACACAGGGTTCCTCGCAACCACCAATGCGCTCTGACTATTAGTGATGATGTGGTGCTAGAAGACTGAACAACACCCAAATCAACCATAAGGCGTCTGATGCACACACACTCGACAATCGTTGTGAAACTTTCCCTACACTTAGCCTCACAATTAGAAGTGGCCACAATAGGCTGTTTCTTGCTCAACCAAGATATACATGAGCTACCAAGCATGAAGCAAAAGCCACTAGTGGACATATGAGTGTCATAGCAACCCGCCCAATTAGAGTTAAAAAAGCACATAAATCTGGTGGTAGTGATCCCCCCTTGGGATAAAACAATCCAAGTAGTCGGGTACCACTCAAGTAGCAAAAGATGCACTTAACCCCGTGCCCATACTTGACTCATGGGCAATGCATAAACCTGCTCATCTGTGAGACAACAAACTGAATATCTGACTGAGTAATGCATAAGTAAATCAAGCATCCAACAGTCTGCCAATAGAGAACAACATCAAATGCATCTCCAGCATCATGAAGACTCAATCATAAACGTGTCTCCATAGGAGTGGCAATAGGTTTACAATCTTCAAGGCCAAAACATTGCAATAATGTGTCAATATATTTTGTTTGACACAAAGCTATTCCACCATCAACTTGCATTACTGAATGCCCAAGTAATGATGGAAGTGCCCCAAATCCGAAATCTCAAATGAGGCATGCAAATCAACCTTAAAATCAGCAATATGCTTCTCATGAGGACCACTGAGAATCATGTCATCAACATACACAACAATGATTAGAAGCACATCATTTGCACGCTTAACATATAAGGTGCTCTCAGTTGGAATGTTCTCAAAACCATGTGCAATGAGATAGGCATGTATCTTTTCATACCAAGCATGTGGTGCTTGCTTTAAACCATATAATGCCTTCTTAAACTTGCAAACCTGGTTTTCATGTCCTTTCTGCGCAAAAACATGGGGCTGAAAAAAATACACTTCTTCATGCAAGTCACCATTCAAAAATGCAGTTTTAATGTCCAACTGATGTACATTCCAACCATGATGAGCTGCTTGTGCATAGATGCTACGAACATTAGTCATTCGGCATGTAGGTGCAAAGGTCTCATCAAAATGGATGTCTCTTTCTTGCACATAACCCTTTGCAACAAGCCTAGCCTTATACCTCTCAATTCTTCCATCAGGCTTATGCTTTAGCTTGTATACCCACTTAGTGCCACTTGCCTTCTTACTAGGAGGCAAGTCACATAAAGACCAGGTATCATTCTTCATTATAGCATCGTGTTTAGATTGCATAGCAGCCATCTAATTTTCAGAATTTTGTGCTTCATCAAACAAAATAGGCTCATTTTCATCATTGAGACTAGAGGCAGCCATAGCATAGCAATTTGGTGCAAAAGAAGCACTATGAGAGCCTGAATGAGAATGATATGATAGAGATGCATCTAATTTACTGTCATCCAAAGTCTGCACGAGCCATTTTGGCATAGTTTTTGCATCCTCAATATCAATTCTCTCATCAACAAGTGCATAATGTAAATCTGCATCAGAAATGGAATGATCTACATCATCACATGAAACCTGTAAAGGCTGAGAAGTTGCCTCATTAGGACCAACACTAGACGGTCCACCTGTAAAAAGAGGCAGCAAAGTATCATACATGTCTTTGGAGCTAACACATGTCTCTTTAGTACATGAAAGAAAGTTGATTAGCATCTTCCACAAAAACATCACAACTAACTAGAATGTGTTTAGTCTATGGATGATACATACAATAGCCTTTGCTTTGAGAACTGTATCCAACAAAAATACATTTCACCGCTTTATCATCCAATTTCCTACGTTGTTGTTCAGGCACTAATGCATATGCCAGACAACCAAAAACACAAAGGTGAGCAACAAATGTCTTGTGACCATGCCAAGCCTCATATGGAGTGATAGACTGCAATGCTTTAGTGGGACACCTATTAAGTATATATGTTGCACACATAACAGATTCAAGCGAGAAACTATGTGGTAAAGCCTGACTCTTGACCATACAGCTTGCCATCTCCATGAGTGACCTATTCTTCCATTCAATAACTCCATTTTGTTGAGGTATATACAACACTATACGTTGATGTTTTATCCCACGTTCAGCCAGAAATGCATTCAAGTCAGAAGACATATATTCCCCCCTCTATCAGAATGGAGGGTACCCATTTTACATGCTGACAAATTTTCAGCCAAAACAAAAAATTGTTTGAAGCACATAAACACTTCAGACTTTGCTTTCAATGGATATACCCATGCATGCTTGGAAAAATCATCAATGAAAGTCATGAAGTAAATATAGTTTTCAAAAGAAGGTGTCTGCATAGGACCACATACATCACTATGTACAAGCTGCAACTTTTGACTAGCTCGAATTGAATCATCTTTTGGGAAGGATTGTTGGAGTTAGACATCTACGGAAGCACGCAAACAACACAAGGAAGAAGAAGAAGCTTGGAGCACAACACACAATACTGAATTTATTACTAGAGAATGTACAAAGATAAGTAGCCCATTAGGGCAATAGGCGTATATACAAGCCAGGGGAAAAAAACCTCCTAAAGAGGGAAAAAAGTGCCCCGGCGGTCCTGGAGTGTTCACACACATCACTACCTAAATATATCAACAAATCCCCCCTGGGAGTGATGCGGTGAACAAGTAGCTGGCACTCATGTATAAGGAAGTGCCAAGCTATGTGGAAATCACTCCACAAAAGGAACTAAGCCCAAAGCTTTGCGAAAAGCTTCAAACTTCTCCCTGGGCAGAGCCTTTGTGAAAAGGTCTGCTATGTTCTCTTGCACGGGCACATATGCCAAGCTGATCTCCCCAGCAGAGAACCTCTCCCTGACATAATGATAATGCACCTCAATGTGCTTAGTGCGAGCATGGAACACAGGGTTCCTCGCAACTGCCAATGAGCTCTGACTATCAGTGAAGATGGTGGTGGCAGAAGACTGACCAACACCCAAATCAGCCATAAGGCGTCTGAGCCACACACACTCAACAGTAGCTATGAAAGCTGCCCCATACTTGAGCCTCACAACTGGAAGTGGCCACAATAGGCTGCTTCTTGCTCAACCAAGATATACATGAGCTACCAAGCATGAAGCAAAAGCCACTAGTGGACACACGAGTGTCATAGCAACCAGCCAAGTCTGAGTTAGAAAAAGCATGCAAATATGGTGGTAGTGATCCCCCCTTGGGATAAAACAACCCAAGTAGCCGAGTACCACTCAAGTAGTGAAAGATGCGCTTAACCGCCTGCCAATGCTTGACACCTGGGTAATGCATAAACCTGCTCATCTGTGAGACAGCAAACTGAATATCTAGCCTAGTAATGCATAAGTAAATTAGGCATCCAACAGCTTGCTGATAGAGGATAACATCAAATGCATCTCCAACATCATGAAGACTCAATCGTAAACCTGTCTCCATAGGAGTGGCAATAGGCTTATAGTCTTCAAGGCCAAAACGCTACAATAATGTGTCAATATATTTTGTTTGACACAAAGCCATTCCACCATCAACTTGCATAAACTGAATGCCCAAAAAGTGATGCAAATGCCCCAAATCAGACATTTCAAATGAGGCATGCAAATCAGCCTTAAAATCAGCAATATGCTTCTCAATAGGACCAGTGAGCAGCATGTCGTCAACATAGACAACAATGATCAGCAGCACATCATTAGCATGCTTAACATATAAGGTTCTTTTAGTTCGACTATTCTCAAAACCATGTGCAATCAGATAGGCATGTATCTTCTCATACCAAGCATGTGGTGCTTGCTTTAAACCATATAATGCCTTCTTTAACCTGCACACCTGGTTTTCATGCCCTTTCTGCACAAAGCCACAGGGCTGAAAAACATACACTTCTTCATGCAAGTCACCATGTAGAAATGCAGTTTTAATGTCCAACTGATGTACATTCCAACCATGATGGGCTGCAAGTGCACAAATGCTCCGAACAGTAGTCATACGGCATGTAGGTGCAAAGGTCTCATCAAAATCAATGCCTCTTTCCTGCGCATAACCCTTTGCAATAAACCAAGCCTTATACCTGTCAACTGTACCATCAGGTTTACGCTTCAGCTTGTATACCCACTTAGTGCCAATGGCCTTCTTGCCAGGAGGCAAGTCACATAAAGACCAAGTACCATTCTTCATTATTGCATCATATTCAGATTACATAGCAGCCATCCAATTTTCTGAATTTTGTGCTTCATCAAACGAAACAGACTCATTCTCATCACAGAGACTAGATGCAATCATAGCATAGCAATCTGATGCAAAAGAGGCACTATGAGAGCCTGATCGAGTACGATAGGAAAAAGGTGCATCTAATTTGTTGTCACGCAAGGTCTGCACCAGCCATTTTGGCATAGTTCTTGCCTACTCAATATCAGCTCTCTCATCAATAAGTGCATCATGTAAATCTGCATCAGAAATGGAATTATCTGCATCATCACATGAAACCTGCAAAGGCTGAGAAATTGCCTCATTAGGACCAGCACTAGACTGTCCACCTATAAAAAGAGGCAGCAAAGTGTCATACATGTCTTTGGAGCTAACAGATGTCTCCTTAGTACATGAAAGCAATGGCTGAATAGCATCTTCCACAAAAACAACATCATGCCTAACCAGAATGAGGTTGTGGATGATACAAACAATAGCCTTTACTTTCAGAAGTGTACCCAACAAAAATACATTTTACTGCTTTATCATCCAATTTTCTGTGATGTTGTTCAGGCACTAATGCATATGCCAAACAACCAAAAACACGCAGATGAGCAACAGATGGCTTGCGGTCATGCCAAGCCTCATATGGAGTGATAGACTGCAGCGCTTTAGTGGGACATGTGTTCAGTACATATGCTGCACACATGACAGCCTCAAGCCAGAAACTATGTGGTAAAGCCTGACTCTTGACCATACACCTCGCCATCTCCATGAGTGACCTGTTCTTTCGTTCAGCAACTCCATTCTATTGAGGTGTATAGGGCACTGTACAATGGTGTCTTATCCCACGTTCAGCCAGAAATGTATTAAAATCAGAAGACATATACTCCCCCCTCGATCAGAACGGAGGGTGCCCATTTTACATGCTGAAAGATTTTCAGCCAAAACCAAAAACTTTTTGAAGCACATGAACACTTCGGACTTTGCCTTCAATGGATATACCCATGCATGCCTGGAAAAATCATCGATGAAAATTACAAAGTAAAGATAATTCCCAAAAGAATGTGTCTCCATAGGACAAAAACATCACTATGTACAAGCTGCAATTTCTGAGTAGCCCGAACTGAACCATCTTTTGGAAAGGACGAATGCTGCATTTTGCCCAAAATACAGCCTTCACAAACATATTTTCCAGGTGCCTCAAGTTTGGGCAGAGAGGACACCATTTCAGATTTTTGCAGGCATAACAAACTAGCAAAATTCAGATGACCAAAGCGTGCATGCCAAAGCTTTGCATTTGACATAGCCTGAGAATCATTTACTGCACATGCCAAATCATTTACAGATCTTTCATAGTCTATGAGCTTATACAACCCACGACATAAAATGCCAGAAGCAATAATCACATTGCCATTTGACAGATCATGAACTGTACACCTGTCATCAACAAATTTCAAAACCAAGCCAATCTTGACTAATGCAGAAGCTAATAACAGGTTCTTCTTGATCCCTGGCACAAATAAAGCATCTGATAAAGTGAAAGAACTACCATCAGTAGTAGTCAGAATGATCTTACCAACTCCCATAACAGGATAAGAGGAGTTGTTGGCGCATGTAACAGTATTCCCTCTAGGGGCTGGCTCGAGTGAAGAGAAGAAATTGCGCTGCGAGGTAATATGTTTGGTTGCCCCACTGTCAAAATACCAAACATTTGAGTCTACTGCAGACATGCACTGCTCATGAGAAGATGGGTCAAAACTGCAGACAGTAGTAAACACCCATTCTTCTTCCTGCACAAGATTAGTAGACTCTGTTTTTGGTGTAGAGGCCTCTGCAACAACCATTCCAGCCTCTTTCTTCTTTGCCTCTGTAGCAACCAGTTTTGGACACTTCTTATGATATGATCATTCCCTTTACAGTACTTACAAAACAATTTCTGCTATGATATCTTCTCATCTTTATCTTCCTTCTTCGAATATGTAGAATTAGCAGATTTTTGCTTACTAGTTGAAGAGATCCATTTTCCTTTGCCCTTCTGACTAGCTAGGAAAGCTTGATCTGCAACTCACATAATGGACATGTTCTGCCTAGACTGATCTTCCCACAACAGAACAGAGACTAACTCCTCAAATGATAAGGCATTTGGATTGCCTTTCATCATCAACCGAAGAGTAGAAGCAAAACTCTGATATGAATCAGGAAGACCATTCAGAACGGTCTGCACAAGTGAGCTATCTGGTATAACCTCATTAGCAGAAATCAAGTGTTCCTTCAAGTCTTTGATCTTTTTTAGGAAACTGTCCATAGAATCACCTTCATTCATGTGCTCACTCTCCAACTGTTTTTGGAGGTAAGCAACACGAGCCTCATTCCTAGCTTGGTACAATGTGGTAAGTGTATCCCAAGCATCCTTAACTATTATGCAAGAGCGAATGTGTGGAATAATGGCACGTTTGACAGACAAAGCTATCAATGCATGTGCTTGGGCATCTCTGCCATCCCAATGAATCTTCTCTACAGTAGGTGCAGTAGAAACAGCAGCACGAATAGGAATATGCAGAATATCATCATCTTCGACACGTTCTACATCAGCTTGAGTAGCTGTAGTTGTAATAGTTGCAGGTGTGATGGGATGTTTTTTGACACCCTGCACAATGTTCCACAGTCCTTTTGCAACCAACACATGTTGCATCATATAAGCCCATAATGGGTAGTTGGTACCTCCAACTTATCCTCAACAGCCAACATACAGAATACATAATTGCTTTCAGCCATGGCCGGTGACTAAAAGACCTTGATGCAAAAAATTGACTGTATCTCAAAAAGTTGAGCAGAATTGCCCAGACAAATTCCGCTAGACCTGTAGTAGACTTCGAGACGCTTATACTGGCGAATAGAAATTGGTATATACCTTTGGCACAAAAAGATAAAATAGCCTGCACAAGCACTGTGATAGTGCGTTTAATATGTTTGGTTGCCCCACTATCAAAGTACCAAACATCTGAGTCTACTACAGACATACACTGTTCAAGAGAGGATGGGTCAAAACTGCAAACACTAGTAAACACCCATTTTTCATTCTGCACTAGATTACCAGACTCTGTTTTTGGTGTAGAGGCCTCTACAACAACCATTCCAGCCTCTTTTTTCTTTGCCTCTTTTGCAGCCAATTTTGGACAATTCTTTATGAAATTACCATTTTCTTTATAGTACTTGCAAAACAATTTTTGCTTTTTTGTTTTCTTATCTTCTTTATCTTCCTTCTACGATTGTGCAGAATTAGCAGATTTCTGCTTACTAATAGAAGAGCTCCATTTACCTTTGCCCTTCTGACTAGCCAAGAAAGCTTGATCTACAACATGCATAATGGACATGTTCTGCCTAGATTGATCTTCATGCAAAAGAAGAGAGACTAACTCCTCAAATGTTAAGGCATTTGGATTGCCTTTCATCATTAAATGAAGAGTAGAAGCAAAAATTTGATATGAATCGGGAAGACCATTCAAAACAGTCTGCACAAGTGAACTGTCAGGCAAGACTTCATGGGAAGAAATACACTGTTCTTTCAAATCTTTGATCTTTGTCAGAAAACTATCCATTGAATCACCTTCATTCATGTGCTCACTCTTCAATTGTTTTCGGAGGTAAGCAACATGAGCATCATTCCTTTCCTGGTATAAAGTGGTAAGTGTATCCCAAGCATCCTTAGCTATTTTGCAAGAGCGAATGTCAGGAATAATGGCACGTTTGACAAACAAGGCTATCCATGCATGTGCCTAAGCATCTCTGCCATCCCAACAAATTTGCTCTGTAGTAGGTGCAACAAGAACTGTAGCACAAACAAGAACATGAAGAATATCATCATCTTCAGTGTTGTCTACATCAGCTTCAGTACCTGTATCTGCAGGTGTAATAGGAAACTTTCAATGCCTTGCACAATATTCCACAGTCCTTTTGCAACCAATACATGTAATTGGTACCATCTAGCTTATCCTCAACAACCAACATACAAAATACAACACTACTTTCAGCCATGGCCACTCACTAAAATACCTTGATGCAAAAAATTGATTGTATCTCAAAAAGTTGAACAGAACTACCGTGCCAAGTTCTGCTAAACCTGTAGCAGACTTCGAGATGCTTATATTGGCAAACTGAAACCTATATATATCTTTGGCACAAAAAGACAAAATAGCCTACACAAGTGCTGCAATACTGCATTCAGAGGCCAAAACAAGCTCAAAAAATCACGATTTTGGCATGACAAAGTGAAGCCATTTTGATCTCCTAATCACCCTTAGTATGCTCACCAAATTTCGTGTGATTCTAAGATTATGACCAGGGAGGTGTTGAGGACGCCCTAGATGAAGCCACGACCTGCTCTGATACCAATTGTTGGAGTTCAAGGTCTGCGGAAGCACGCAAATAGCACAAGGAAGAAGAAGAATCTTGGAGCACAACACACAATACTAAATGTATTACCACTAGAATGTACAAAGATGAGTTACCCGTTAGGGCAATAGGTGTATACACAAGCTGGGAAAAAAAAACTCCTAAAGAGGGAAAAAAGTGCCTCGCCGGTCTTAGTGTGTTCACGCACATAACTACCTGAATATATCAAGATACTTTCCCAATCCAAGAAATTCATATAGATTGGGTGCAAGAAAAAGAGGAAAATTTGATAGGGCCATTGTGTTCCTCCTTATGACACTATAACTATGTGGAGAAAGGTAATGAAGAGACAAAGGATGGAGGAATAGAGGAGCATCCAAACACATTAATGGAGAGGAACCCATTCAAGTAATTCGAATTGGACAACAAAGAGAATCCTAATCCCATACTAGTGGCCACTTGGTTGTGGAACCATCTGAACATGTTGTTGCAAGTAATTGCATTCGTGAAAAATTATATTTATGTTTTTTTCGGGCACTATAAGGACTTAGAGGGGATCCTCGCCAATATTGGAGAACATAGGAGTCTAATCATCAAAGGAGCTAAGCCTATGAGAGGTACCAGTTATAGATTCAATCCAAAATATTTAGAAGCTATGTTTTAGGAGATCTAGAAGATGGAAGATGCAAGTGTCATTATTCTAGTGGCGCACTCAAAGTGGTTATTGCCCATGGTCATAGTGCAAAAAAAGAACACCAAGAAAATCTGATTATGTATGGATTGAACATTAAATAAGTGATGGTTCTTCATGGTTTTCTCATGCCTTTTCTAGAGTAGGTCGTTGAGGAAGTTGTTGGTCACGTTTTGTATAGCTTCATGGATGGACTCAACGGATGCAACTAAATATCCATTCATCCAGACGATCGAGAAGAAACTACTTTTATTACAACATGGGGCACCTATTTATATGTGAAGGTTCCATGTGGATTGAGGAATGCTCTAGCTACATTCAATAAGATGGTAGACCTTATCTTTGCATTGAAGATCTATGAATTTTCATGGATGGATTTTATCATTCTCTAGCACATGCACTAGCACACTGATTAACTACCTAGATGAACATTCATTGCCGCTGCAACAAGTTGTGAACAGATGCATGGAAATGAGACTAAAGTTAAATCAATTTAAGTGCCATTTCTTGGTAATGGAAGGCATCCTGCTAGGACATGTAGTGTCAGCCAAAGGTATGGAACCCGACTCAGATAAAGTTGTAACCATATTAAGCATGCCTAGGAGAAGGAAGCCCAATGAGGCTTACTTGCAAGGCTTACTAGCAAAGATAGTCCCTTTTAAGCGACAAAGAACAAGCTTACCAAATTCTCATATTAAATTTTCTTAGAGCACCAATTCTAGTTTCTCCTACTTGCTTAAAGGATTTTCATGTGCATGTGGATGTAAGTGCCTAGTACTTGCTCAACACAATGTGAGTATTAATTGGATAGAATAATCCATTACATGAGTAGGATCCAAACAAAGGCTAATAATCCATTACATGAGAGTATTAATTGGATAGAATAATCCATTACATGAGTAGGATCCAAACAAAGGCTAATAATCCATTACATGGGTAGGATCCAAGAAAACATCGAGAGAAGCAATGACTATTGTATTTGCAATCTAAAAATTTAGGCACTACTTATTGGGGGTCAAGTTTGTGGTCATCAAAGATCATTGAATAAACCATAAATAATAGGAAGGGTGTGTAGATTGCTTCTCTTATTCCAAGGATTTGATTTTGAATTTTTTCATAGGCCAAGTAGAGAAAATGTTATGGATGATCACTTGTCAAGAATCAAGAAACAAGAAATCGAAGTAAACAATACTTTTCCAAATTTAGAATTGTTCTATGTGAGCACATAGGGATTTTATCAAGACATATGTGAACTAATCACTCTAGGAAAGTAACCTGATGGAATGAACTCAGTGCAAAAGAAATGACTATTGTTCAAAAGCAAACCTTATGTTATTATTGAAAGCAAAGCTATACAAATATGGGAAAAATATCAATCTCAGAAAGTGTGTGGAATAAGAGCACTCAAGAGGAATTCTAAAGGAGACACACAAAGGTCTAGGTGGTGGAGAGCTCCCTCGTAACATTATGGGATAGATAATTCTTGATGTAGTTTTATCGTGGTAAACATTCGTGATGGTGTGACATTTGCATAGGAGTAAGATGCTTGTCAAAGGTGTGGCATGTTAGGCTACTATCAGAAAAATAGTAATTTCAAATTACAATTATCAAAAGATTTCTATAGGAACCCCCTATTGTATAACCTGCCACAAGTTAAACATGAATAAATTTGTCAAAAACTTTTTATTCGGCCATATCAAAGTTAGTCTAAGTATAGATAGCTATGTGGATTGGGCAAGGTAGAAGTAAAAAGGTAGTACTAAAGAAGATAGCAATCATGGCTCACTAAAATGCAGCCCAAGTATAAAAGTGGAGAGGATGAACTGCACAAGATTCAATACGAGTGTTGAGGAATATAGGACTTTTTGGTTCGAGCAAAGGAGATTATAAGATTAGAAGTAGCATTTTTTGTTTCGTTTGTACTCTAATAACCAAAGGATTGTAACCCCTTTTGTAGTTTTCTAATAATCCAAGTTCTGTTTACCATATACTATTACAATCCAAGTTCTTTTTACCATATACCGATTCACTTTCTCTTACAACTCTTTACGTTTGGTGCAAGATGTTCTTCATTGTTTAGTAGTTAAGTTAAACTATGCAGTCTTTTCTGTTGTAATTTGGTGCACCTCATGATGCTAGTCAGTTTGCAGAGTAGATTTTATTGATTACAATGAAAGCTTGATGGTCAAGTAGGAAATGTAATTTTTGGATGCCAATTTACAAATGCTTCTCTATAATTTTCTTTTAGTTAGTTTTTTAATGCATTCAAGAATGAAGTTCTAGTAGCAAAATTTGTAGTATTGATCATTTTTTGAATCCAAAATAGTAGTAATGGCCTTAGCATGGCTCAGATTTTTTATGCCCCAAACAATGGTAATTATCATTCTTCTTTTTGTGCAATAGCTAGTTAGTTAACTAGAGCTCTAGGTATGGCACACACTACGATTCAACAACAATAATCAAGAGTTTAGTGTTATCAATGAATAGGTGTTCTCAAATGTGCTTTATAGTCAACTACAATTCATATATTTGAATATGGCTAAGCTGTCCTCTTAGTCTGCATAATCTGACAAAGGTACTCGCATAGTCCACCTCAAAGACAAACACTCTATTCTTGGCAAATGCCCACTTCATTAAGAAGTGCCTAGCCTCCTAAATCCAACCTATGGAGAAGAGTCTAATGTGGTCAAACTCATTAGGAACTCTTGTAGTTATGGTTAGTCCACTTGTATAGTGTAGTCAACCCCCTCGAGTGTTGCGAAAAGTCCCTTATGGTGATTCGATCAACACATTAATGATGAACATGATGGGATCAGGGTTTTGAAGAAGTTACAAAAAAGTGGTAGGCAGAAGTAGATATTACAACATGGGAGGAAATTCTCTAAATGATGTCATTCCAATTGCTTTGAAACTAGAAAGTAAATTAGGATTAACCACAACTAAGGTGGAAACTAGTGAGCTGACTAAATGTTTGAAACCAATTGAGCGACAACTTGCTAATGTTAGAATTGAGTCCCCAGACTTCCTAAAGTAGTTTTATTACACCCATTGCAAAAACCCACCCCACACAACTAATTGTTGCACCTTGAATCAAATGTATTGTGTAGTTTGCGACATTATTGATCATACTATGACAAATTGTATCCATAATGGTAGAATCCAAACTTGGACTTCAACAACACATCAGGTAAGCAATCATTACTATGGTCCACCCTATCCTCCCACTACTCCTTTACCACCACCCCTCATCCTCTAGTACCTCAATGTCCCCATAATACTTTCCAATGGTATCCTTACCCTTCGGGACCTAATCCTCTATATTGCTCCCAACCATATGCTTGAATGCTATTAAAAGAGTCTGTATATGAGGTATGGGGTATCAAACTATAGAAGAGTGAAAAACTATAGAAGAGGCCTCTGTGAACATAGTTCTAGCACTTCATCTACTCAAGGGGAGTTCTTCCTTAGGGAAGTATATCGTCTGACATGTCTTTGTGCAGGTACACTACTTGACATTAAAGACACAGAGATGGAAAAGTTGTAAGTACACAGATGAGAAAGAATCCCAATTTCATTAGATTGAGAATTGATACAGTGGAATAGCAACCACTTCTGAGACTAGAAGGAATCACCAACAAGAAGTACTGAAACAATGAAATAATATTTGCAATAGAAATGCAATAGGCTCCGACTAGGAGATACTAGCCAAGGCTACTCAATCATTCTATATTGCTAACTACCACTTAATTGAGAACCAACACTCTATATAGTCACCATAGAATGGTCTCAACACATAGTGGGAAAGCTGCAACAAAATGGAGAGAGCAACCAAGTTGATTAGAATGATGATGATGATGATAATATTCTCACAGCCAAATAATGAAGATGATATATGATGCCCAAATTGAGTTCCAAATAGTGGTTGGTGTAATTATGTCTCTAGTATCCAACTCACCTTAGGCCCCCAATCATACCTTGTGTCACCACTAGAGCTTTGCAGTGGTATTCCCTGCATTAATTCACAAGTGTAACACTTTACTGACAAATTAGTAAAAATCTACCCCATCACTTGCCACCCATTCTAGTCTTCCAAAAATAGGTGGAGTAGGCACCCAGTTTTGACCATGTCCAAAAGAGGTGGTGGTGGCCTTAGATAAGGTGTGGTGAGAAAAACTAGATACCCAAATTCTGGTATGCTAAGAAAAAGTAGATGCCCAAATTGTGGTGTAGTCAATAAAATAGTAGTCGCCTAGATGTGTGAGGATGCAACTAGGGGGTCGCCCTATGTGTGATGAAGAGGGTATTTGGAGGTTACCTCAACATTAGGTATGATTCAATTTAGGTGGTCGCCCAAATTCTTTCCCTGCTCCAAATGGTGGTCGCCTATCTTGACATGCTCCAGATGATGGTCGTCTAAATGAGGTGAGGAGAGAAATTCGGGATCGCCTCACATGGTGAGAGGGATCCAAAGAGCTGGTCACCCAAGATGAAGATATCTCCTAATTGAAGTGGTGCCCCAAAATGAAGGGAGCTCCAAATTTATATGCTCGCCTATATTATGCACGATTTGGGTGGTCTAGTGAGGAAAAAGGCTAGTTTTCGAGTTCTCCATTTGTGGAGTTTGCCAAAAAGATGTTCAGCTTATGTGTGAAGAGCGGAGAATAAGGAGGTCACCCTATGTGAAGAGAAAGGTGACACCCAATTTTTCTTTGGTGGTCAGGAGGACGAGGTCCAATTATACTTTGGTGGCAAGGAGGGTGAGGCCCAGTTATACTTTGGTGGTGAAGAGGGTGAGGCCCAATTATACTTTATCTAAAGTGGGTGTTGAGGAGAGTGTGGCCATTCTGCCTTGAGGAGAGAAAATAGGTTGTTCTCCAAGTGATGATGCTCAAAGGCCAACCCATAAAATGCTGAAGCCCAAGCACAATAGTGGTCATTGAAGCCAATGGAGAGCAGAATTGCAATCATGAGGGAGATTTTGTAGAATAAGGCCCCAAAAGAAAGACAAGAACAACTTCCAAAGCTCATGGTACAACTTCCAAAGCTCGTGAATTAGGGGTCAGTTACATGACTAGAAGATCCTCTGCTCTATAGACCCCCACATCAAGTCTTTGCACCATCCCAGTGCAACTTCCCCTTTATTCGAGTATTCAAACAAAATGAACTACAAAAGTGAAATAAATTGAACTATGGTATGTATAGTGAGTGAATTTCTTCTTGCTCAATTTAAATAAAATTAGACTCCACCGTGGAAATGCTATCCAAGGGCTTCTTGTCTTCATCCAAGTCTTCGAGTTGTTGCCTGGCACCATAAAACATCTCTTTCTTGGCCCTTGAGTGTTCGCCATAGGTCCTCTTCTTGACTTCTCTGTACTAACCTTCTCATGTCATTGAATCTTTTTAGAGCCGTAACGTCCATCTTCCTCATTCTCTTTAGAGCCAAAGTGTCCATCTTCTTGGTTTGATATGATGTGGCTGGTTTTATCTTTGTATTTGTCCTCCTCTTTATAGTAGTAGGAGTATCTTGCAAGCGAGGGTCTATTCTCCAATAACATTGTGCAACTTCAGAGTGCTTCTTTCTGAGTTTCTTCCATGTCCTAGCTTCCTTGTAATCTAAAATTATCCTTAACTTTGGGATGTTTTTACATGGTACCATAATCATTTTTATTTGTGGGTTTCTCAAGTGTTAATTTTGATCCTCTTCAAGATGTATCTTGCATGAATGCTTCTTCTTTACATAGATCTTCATTAACAAGAACAAGAGTAGTACTTATCTCATGCTCTATGATTGGCTTGTTAGTCCATTCTGATGAAATTTTTGGAAGTAGAACATCCTTTGGTATTCTAAATCATAGGGTGTAGCCTAAGGTGCCTTGACACATTCTACACATTTTTCATATTTTAAAGAAGCATCCAATAAACTATTCGCTTTGGTCTTTTCACCTAGAGAAAGTAGTGTAGTGATGCCTTTTGGTAAAATTTGACCACTATGGTCAAGTGGCCTACTTGGTGGTTTTCGCCTCTGTGGAGATGCCTACAAAAATTGAAGTTGACCGCCTTGTTCAAGAGAAGGATTTAGTTCCACATAGAAAATTAGCCCATATTGACTAAGGGAAGGCTCCCTGGCTACTTGCCAAGTGTCTGTTAGGTGCCTACCTTGTGGTGCCCATCATGAAAAATTAGTCTCCCATGTTCATCCTACATGAAAATTGGTCGCCCAAAAACTTCATGTTGACCATCAAAGATAAGGCAGCCAAATTGGAAACCTTGGCTACTTCAGACTTCTCGCCCACTTGGGCTACTTTGTGAGAGGTGCTCAACTTCGGCCTCGTGACACCCACTTGGGCCACCCTGGGAGAGGTGAAGTAGGTCCTTAAGCTTGGGAAAACAATGTTTATTTGAAATTCGACTCTCTAGATTCATCTTATTTTTGCAAGCTTTTCTTACCTTAGGCTCACAAACATGTGCACATACACTCGCTTTTTGATCCCCAATAGGATCGCCAAATGAAGTAGGTCCTAAAGCGTGAGAAAATGTTGCTTTTATGCAACTATATCTACTCAATTTCTTGTCTCTTGCCAACTTTCTCCTACTTTGAGCTAACAATTGTGTGCAAATACTTCGCTTCTCGATCCCCAGTAGGATCGCCAAATGGATAAAGTCTTGAACTCAAGAATTAATTGAAGCTATATCTACCTCGAGGAAAAAATGCTTATGTGCAACTATATCTTGCTCAAGTTCTCAGATATTTTCAAGTTCCTCGTACTCTCACCTCACATATTTCTGTGCATAGATCCACTTTTCTGATCCCCAGGAGGCCGAATCTTTTTGAGTTGTACTCTTACATTCTTAGCATGAAGTTTATCATCAACAGATTATAGAGTTCCTCATGTGGTATGACAGTTATTAGCACGAATAAATTCATTTCCCATAGATGATGAGGAGCTATGAAATATCTCAAGGTAAATTGTGTTTTCTACTCAAAGATTGAGTTTCATTTAAAGTCAAGTGTTCAGCAAACACTTTAAGGGACTTGAGTCTTTAGGCACAAATTCGTAGTTGAACATTCATTGGCAAGTTTCGAAATAGACCTTGTATCTTTGGGATTTTCAAGTTTAATTGCTTGCTGTGAATCTAATTTATTCCATAATGGTTCCTATACCTTATTCGCATGCAATCTTCTTTGACTCCTAAGAATTGTTGAAATTAGTTTGTTTGTTTTTTTTTTTGTTTTGAGAGTACAATGAAGTGGAAATACACTCACACACCCAACCTTGTAAGGTAGAGCACCCATCTTTGAGGAACTCAGAGATATGTCCAGCCAAGATTTGAACTCAGGACTTCCTCTTAGAGCTACGTGGGCTTGGATTTGAAATTAGTTTGTTGTGCATGAAGAGGTTGTCAATAATGCTCATCAAAGCCTCTATCCACTTGAAACAGACTAATCACTCCTCAATTCAATCAATACTCTTGATCTAGAAAGGAACCGATGAGCATGAATTACATAATATTGTGCCAAGCATAATCTATGCAGAGGCCTATTACACCCTTGAACTACATATTTTTACCCTCTTCTCTGCATAGTCAGTCCCTCCAAATTTTACTGTAGTAAAAATATATTCTCTCTCCATTACCCCTTTTTATGCATTTCAGCAGCCTATTTTGTGAGGAATATGTTATTCGATATCACACATAGCTACCCTTTGGAGACACAAAGAAAATATTCAAACTGAAGTGCTCATGGCTTATGGCTAATGCAATAAGGTATGGATCTTCTCTCATTGGAGCACTACCATGAAACACCAGGCTTTCCATGAAGGTTTGCAAGTGGACCTTTTGAGAGAATAATGCATGCCTAAAGAACATTGCTTCTTATGAACCCAAGTCCTTGTTCAAATGATGAGGTGTTTTTTTCAACAAAAGCAGCATTGGAGCTAAGCCATGGTTATGATAATGTCACCACAACAAATAAATCCACATGACATGCACAATTTCATGAACAATATCCAGTCATACATCAATACCTACATTCCTTAGGACCAAGAAGTCTGCTTATCCCACTTCAGTTCAATTTTGTGGCTCTTATAGCTAAAAAAAATGGTCTATATTAAAAAAAATGGAGTGTTCTTGGTATGACCGCTCAAGAAGTTTAGTCACGCCCTAAGGTTTGTGGCAACCAAAACATTAATCGAGCAAACACTACTTCTAAGAGGTGTTTCCAAAGTATCATTCACTCTGCCCAATCCATTCGACCATATCCTTTTTAGTTCAGTAATGTGAAAGAAAACAATGAAGATGAATCTTTGAACTAATCGCATGTTACAAGACAATATGTAGCAATATGATGAACATTTCACATTTGTCCGCCTAATCAAGGGCTCAATGCTGTCGCTTGCAATCAGATGCAGCCAAAAACCAGTCTGTAGGCATCCCGCATGTGAGTGCGATACTTTTGGTGACGGACATTGCTGGGCTTAAGTTTTTGCATATTGAACGTTGCTTTACTCGCGTCGTGGATCTGCAATCAGTGGCTGGAAAGGTGACAAAGCAACAGACGAGCATCCGATGTTCTAGCGATGGATCTTGGAGGGATGAACGTTCTAGTGGAGTGATGGAATGACTTATTTCTTCAATGCTTTGCTTACAACATCTTGTTGAGCGTCGCTGAGCTTAAGCTAGCCGACAGTGCAGTCGGTCGCGATCGAGTGGAAGGTGTCCGTCGCGATCGATTGGGAACCGTCGCGATCGATAGCAAACCGCTTCTTGTCCGCTGTGACCAGTTGGTCCCGTTCCCTGTCAGTCGTGATCGACTGCGAACCAAAGATCTTGGCAGGGTCTCGTTGGGGGTCGCCGGTGGAGCCAACGAGTTGAGCGATTGGCCTCGTTCCCTGTCAGTCGCGATCGACTGCGAACCAGAGAACTTGGCGGGTCTCGTGGGCGGGTCGCTGCCAGCGAAATTAGCGGAGGGTTCTGTTTGAAAACACAACCAAGTGGGGACAGGTTTCTCGTGGCGCAAGCGAATGCAAGAGAGAGAAAATAGACCTGAAGGGCGGGGAGGTTGGAACTCAGGCAGTACTAGTCTGTCGTGTTTGAGAGGAATGAGAGAGAGCGGAGGCTCGAGACCGTGTGACCTGACTTTTCCTTCTTAGCTGGTTTGAGTTCAGCAGGCGGCCAAGGAATCTTGTTTTTCCTTGAGAAGCGTTTTGTTCTCCATTAGACTGCGATGAGACCGGTCATTTTAAAAGCAATCTTTCGATTCATGACGGCATATTAAGTCAGATTCAGAGTGAGCTTTGTTCTTATTTTAAGAAAAAAAAGAAGAAAAAAAAAAGGAAAAAAGGGAAAAGAGACAGAAGATTCGAAAAAAAGTAGGGATTTTAGCTCGTGCGACTAGTTCTCTTTTCCAAGGTGGTTTAAGAGCCACTCTTTTAAGGCTTCCAAAGTACCTAAGACTTTGTCATGGATTTGGCGACCCCCTCCTTTGTGAGAAGTAACTTGGCCCCTCCTCCGGGGGAGGCCGGTAACTTGGCCTCTCTATTGGAGGGGGGATCTTGTGCCGTCCTTGGGGCCTCCGAGAGTGCTGAACCCCCCTTGGTCTCCCTCAGTAGATCCACAATTCTGTCAACTCAGGAGGAGCTCAAGAAAGTTTGTCTAGTCGGCCAAATGTTTGGCCCTAGGCCCCCGCTCGAAACCGTGAGACAGTGGCTTCGCAACGAGTGGTTCCCCCGTGGGCTAGTTGTTTGTAAGTGTCAGTTCTTACCGGCAAGCCACATGTTGCTAGTCTTTGAAAATGAAGATATGGCGTTTCGAGCCCTAAGTGTCGGAACCTGGCAACTCGGTCGGATGACCTTGTGCCTATTCAGATGGTCCCCTGATTTTACTCCCGACAAATCAAAATTGCTTCGATACCCTCTCTGGGTTGAGCTCCCTAACCTGCCATACTTCCTGTACAACTTCGTGTGGGAGATTGCTTCTCCTATAGGCAAGCCGTTGGCCTCACGCGAGGACATTGGTGGTCTTATTTATGAAGGAGCAAGACACTGGTTCAATGCTCGGTGGCACCCTCAAATCTGTGTCGAGGCTGACCTCAGCATGCCGCTTCCATCGAAGATCAAAATGGACTTGGGCGAAGGGGATGTATGGGAGCAAAACATCATTTACAAAAAACTTCCCAACGCGTGCTTCCGTTGTGGCCAACAAGGTCACAGGATTAAAGATTGCCCTTTGAGACAAAAATTCAAGCGAAATCAAGAAGCCCCCAGAAACGCTCAAGACAACAATGGGACTTTGACTCACACGATGAAGGAAGAGGAAGTCAAGGGCCCCCTTAATCTAGAGGCTGATGCAGATGGGTTCATCGAAGTCAGAAGAAGAAGGAAAAGAAGCCCTAGGGCGACTTCGGAGCGAAACAACAAGTCAGTTACCCCCTCCAGCAATTTGTATTGCAATCTCGAAAAGGAGATCAATGAGTTTGACTACCCAGGTGGGAACCAACTTGAGGTGGACACCAACGACAAAGCCCTAGAGATCCCTGACAATAAAGAAACCTCCCAGGAGGGTTAAACTACAAGCAAAGAAGACGGCTTTACTACTAGTAACGAAGATAACATGGATAGTGAAAGCTCCATCATCGGATCGACTATTCCGGAAACGGTGTCAAAAACGGTGCCCAACTCTTCCAAGCAAGCGGCATCCCGCAAAGGAAAACAACCTATGGAGTTACCCTGGAAAAGCCCCCACAAGAACCTATTGCTAATTCGGGATCCGATCCCAGCGAAAAAGAAAGATGAATCCAAGAAAAGAAAGGACAAAGCTCCCTTTCGCAAAGAGGGCTCACTACGACAATGATCATCATCTCGTTAAATGCTAGAGGGCTAACCGACCCCTCAAGAGCGACCATCACTGGTCAATGGCTTCGCGACATTAGCCTAAACCCAGAATTTATATGTATCCAAGAGATTAAAATTGATGGAGAAGACCTCCAGAAACGGTTTAAACATGTCTCCTCGACCCATGTTTGGATTTCAACAACGCACCAACGGGGATCCGGTGGAACGGTAATCGGTATTAATCAATTCTGGTTTGAAAAGCTTGAGAACTCCATTGAAGATGAATGCCATCAATGGATTGCTGTTTCTTTTGGTGCTCCTTTTTGTTTTACTTTAGTTTCTCTGTATGCCCCTAATGGGGAGTTAGAGAGACTGAACACCTGGGCCTCCTTGGACTCGCTCCCCCACAACGTGCTTATTTGTGGTGACTTCAACATGGTGGAGGACCCTATGGATAGATGGATGGGCAAGGGCAGGGTCATCGATAGTCGGGAGAAAGAAACGTGGGACAAAACCAAACTACACTTGGATTTGGTTGAATGCAAAGATTCAAAAATGGCTTTTCTTGGTCAAATCTCCAAGCGAGCGAGGACCTGAGGAAAGCTAGACTTGATAGATCCTACATTTCTCAGAGTCTTATTCATCAGAGGGGCCACCCTTCCCTCTCGCAACGCACCGACCTCACCATCTCTGATCACTACCCGATCGTTATCACTTTCCAACCTTCCACCAAGATCCGTAAGGCTCCTTGGTTCCATGCCACTATGCCCTCCTTCTCTCTCCCCTCCGTCCATCAAGAAATTGCTGATGTGTGGAAGGAGGCGTTCGCCTCTGGCTTGTCCCCATCCAAGTGTTGGAGAAGTGAGGTCGATAAGTCACGAAAGATCATGATCAGATCGAGGAAGATGCTCGAGTCTGTGCGACGGGCTCGTAGAGAAGCTCTTTATCATAGACTCTGGCGGCTCGAGGAGGAACTGAACAAAGGAAATTCTCAAGCCCAGAAAGGTCTTCGAAAAATCAGAGCGCTGCTGAGATACGAGGAAGAAATACAAAGGAAAAATTTGCAAATTTTCTTCAAGGAGTGGTGGGCTGGCAAAGCCGATAAACCCACCAAAGAGATGTGCCGTATCCTTAAAAGGAAACACAACAGGGAATCGATCCCCTTATTGCTTAACTTAAATGGCAATGTATGCAATACGGAAGAAGATAATTTTGGGATCATTGAAGGGCACTTCACGAGACTCTTGGGGACCTCAAACCCCCTCTCCCACCATAGAAGGGACTGTATGGGAGCCATTTCTAGGGTTTCCCCCCACAGGATACCACTCAACCTTCGCTCCCTGCTACATGCCCCTATCTGTGAAGCAGAAATCATTGAGGTCATTGATGCCCTCCCTTCTGGTAAAAGTCCGGGACCCGACGGGCTCACTAATGAGTTCTTTAAATCCTTCAAGTTGGTGGTTGCCACCCCTCTTCGTCTGGTTTGGCAAGAGGCGCTCAAGTTTGGCGTGCTTCCTTCTTGTCTCAACAATGGCATTATCAAGTTAATACACAAAAAGGGGAAAAGAACATAATAGAGAACTGGCGTCCTATTATGATGCTCCAAACAGGATACAAGATCATTTCCAAAGTCATTGCCAACAGAATCTCTTGCCACTTGAGAGCGTGGTTAAGCGAGGACCAAAAAGGTTTCATCAAAGGTAGGTCCATCTTGGAAACCATTATAGATATCTGGGAAGGTCTTGAATTTGCAAATGAGTCTAAACAAGACGTGGTCTTCCTCAAGATCGACTTTGATAAAGCCTACGACAGGCTAGAATGGGACTATATTCTGCAGTCGCTCCAAGATCTTGGATGTAGTCAGAAATTCACCAAGATGATCGCGACCCTTCTTGGAAATGCATCGACCCAAATTAACATTAATGGCAAACTTTCGAAGGTGATAAAACTTAGAAGATCTATCGAACAAGGGTGCCCACTGGCTCCTCTTCTCTTTGCCATCGCCACGGAAGGGCTTAGCAGGTTGGTGGAGCATCAGGTGGAAGCTGGTAATATCAAAGGCCTCCGTTTGCCTCATGACCACAGTCAGATCACCATGAGACTTTTTGCCGATGATATGAATGTGTTTGTCCACAATGATAGTACCAGCTTGGAGACGTTCTGGAGGTGTATGGCTACTTTTTGTGCGGCCTCTGGATCCACAATCAACCACTCTAAGACTGCCTTTAGAGCTATTGTTGGGTCACAACCCGACCTTCTCATTGATCATGGCTGTCAAATCATTCTGCAGGGCCAAATTTTTCGGCTTCTTGGGATTCCCTTGGGGTTTGGCGTCTCTATGGAACAGCGGTGGAACTGGGTGCTGGCCAAACTCGAAAACAAGCTCAACTATTGGAGAGGTATGCAAATCAATCTTGCTGGTCGTGCTATGGTTATCAACACGTTCCTCTTATCATCTACCATTTATTTCCTTTCTTGTTGGAGACCAAAAGAGCAAGATCTATCCAAGCTGGATAGTATTTGTAGAAACTTCCTTTGGACGGGCGACCACAATAGGAGGGGGGTGCCTAAAATCAATTGGTCCATCTGCACCAGCCTTAGAGATAGTGGGGGTCTTGGTATCCTGGACATTGGGTGCATGGCTAACAAACTGGCAGCCAAATGGATGATTAAGGCATGGTGTAACAGGGAGGCCTCGTGGGCCAAGTTGATCTTCAGAAACAAGAATGAGTTGGCTCTCATGGGTTTCGCAAATTGGAAGAATCTTGACATCTTGACCCTGATATTTTCCCCGATCCCCGTCTTCCCGAAAGGCTCTAATCTCGTGTGCTCCCTATGGAAGAGTTGGAATAAAGTCAAAAGCTACACAAGAATAAGTGAAGACTGGAAGTGGGCTACCGGTATCAGACAAAACGACTCTATCTGGTTTCCGATCCATGGCATTCAGAGTGTGGAATCTTGGAACATTCAAAATGCCAAGAAGTTATGGAACAAAGGCTTCAAAAAATGGAAACATCTCTGGAAACAAGACTCCAACCGATGGATCAACTTCGAGGATATTGACCCTCGCGTCAACATCTCGTACGAAGAATGGAACACTTTGCAAAGCAGATGTCTCGCCTGGGACCGACACAAAGTTCGCCTTCTCATGGGACACGACACGTCGAGCTCGCTTGGTCTCAAATGGCACAATGGGAATAGCCTATCAAAAATCCCAAACATCAAAAAAACGTTTGACTATCAGGTTAACCTCAACAAGAAGTGGTGCCTGTCATGGACGCGGCTTCGGTGGGACATGAAGTTCATGGCTATCTGGCACCCCCTCATAGAAATCAAAAAGTCTGTCCTCTTATGGCAGATTCTTCATCATGGAATTTGGACCAACCTTAAGGCTAGCAAATTTTGTGGGTTTCCTCCCTGGTGCAAATGCTGCTACCGGTCTATCAAAGATGTTCCACACATCTTCTTTACCTGCCCCAACTCCAACAGGCTCTGGCAGACAGTTGGAAAGAAAATTAGACTACAGAAACATCTTAGTTGGGAGCAAGCCCTGCTGGGAGAAGCGATCGGCTGCTCCGGGACCCTCTGGAACGCCATCAGAGGGGAGGTTCTTTGGAAAATCTGGAGGGAAAGATGTGCTTTCAACTTCGGTGACTCCCCCAAAGAGTGGTCAATTGAGAAATCGTTGTTCCTCCTTGGCAGAAGGATTGTCAACTGTAAGAAATCCCCCCCCCCCTTCAGGCATCATCAAGTACTCCTTTTGATCAAGAACAAGCTTAAACCCAAGTGGGCCCCACATGAGGGTGATGAGAGGGTGATTAACCTTCTTTGTAATGCCATCTAAGCTCTGTAAGATCTTCCCCTGCTTTGTGGGATTTGGGGGGTCCCGTGGGCACTAGTCCCCTTCTCTTGTACTTTTCTTTATTTAATTCAAGTCCGGGAGAGTAGGCTAATGCCGAACTTCCTTTATATAAAAAAAAATCTTTGAACTAAATGTTCAGAAATATAAAATTCATTCCCAATTCCTTAGTGTGCCCTCATAAGGTCCCTTCTTCATTAAGATTTGAAACCAATACAAAGGAGCTCCTTTCTATAGCAAAAATGATCATCATGAATCCTTTAACATTTTTCGGCATATAGAAAAGCAACAATGTATGCTCAGAAATACATATAGTAAACCATAAGAGTTCAGACACACAATTTGTAGACGAAAATCCTCATTGCAGAAGCATTAAACCATCTTCGCATGCCTCTGTTGAGTATGGAATGAATTGTAACCCTTCTTAATCATAAGTGAATGCCCTAATATGCCAAGTTTTACTTCAAATGTTCATGATGGTGCGGAGTTTGAAGAAGACAACCGACAACTATAATAAGTCTACTTTTACAATTTTCATTTTACTGCCATAAGAATAGTTCAAAATATCTTGACCAAGGAGAATGCTTGTAACACTATGATCTTGTAGGTAACACCGTTCATGGACCTGCTCCATTCTTCATCTTCGAGGTGGACTCCATTCCTTGGCAGGAATCCTTCACCTGCTTGCTCATTTCTTGCTAATCGATCACACATCCTCTCACCCTCGAAAGCTTCCCCTGAATTGAGTTTGTTTCTCATCTGAGTGATGAAGTCAAGTATGTTTTGTCCAACTCTACCCATGGTACAAGTGCTACCACATTATCCACCACAATGACATCAATTGATCCACTTCGGATGTAGGTATCTATTAAACCAAGGGCCTTTTCTCTGCAATCAGATTGGGCGAACCACCACAACTTCTACACATGTTGGATCTAAGCATGCTATGCATCGATGAACTCGTAGTAACCTCTAGCCTTTTGCGCTTCAAAAATAATATGAAGGGCTAATGTGGTCTTTCCACTAGCTTCAGGCCCATAGATCTCAATCACTCTCCCCTCATCTCTCTTTTTTACATTTATTGTCATCCGAATATTGATTGCACAGGTGCATAATATTTCAATGCATTACCACTAGATGTTGCCTCAATTACACCTCTGAACCCCCCCACCCCCCTTCGAACAGCTCGGAATTGTAGTGCAGCTGATATACCATTCAATAGAACAATTCCCTCTACCTCTTCATGTGCTCTTATGTTTCTCACTCACCAAGTTTTCTTGTTGATAATTAGTCGTGAGAAATCTACACAACTTCTATGGGAGCTTGACCTCCAAAGCAATCTTTGACTCACAAAATTATGCTCCTTATAGCTAGACCTAGTACACCTCAAATCTCTAGACTTCCGACCAGTATGGCCCCTGCTTGCCCTCTTCCTTTTGTCCTTTCTTTTCTGTGAAAAGCCCCAAAATCCCCCTTCTTCTCTCTGTGTTCTTCTGAGAGCAGACCCTCTAACTCTCTCATAGTCCTACAACCTTTCTCTTGTGCACTTCCTTAAGTTAGTAGTTTACTTCTTTTCTATTGCGTCTAGGAACACAAAATAGATCGTTCTCCTCTAGGAGAGACTCCCACTCCCTTCATACTTTTGCATCCTGAAAAAATAAATCAAAGAAGACTTGTGCTATCTAAATCTTTGGCTTCCCATCCATTGAGAGCACAAAAAACAAGCAATGAAGAAGATCCCAAGAGAGAAACTCTCTCTGTATATGTCTTCCCTCCACTCCCTGATTGACAGGGTCATTGCCATCAGGTCACTTACCAAGAACCAAGAGATACTACCCTCTGTCCCTTGATGGAGATGATGGCAACCCTTCTATTGATTGAATGGTCGTGTTACCATTAGTATCCATGTGAAAGGTCAAATGGCCACCAGACACTTCTTTGTATATGTTCTTTAATAAAACATATAGTGGTCTGGTCAGTTACAGAATATAAGTTTGACTGCATTTTGTAACACCTAAGAAGTCTGTGTTCATTCTCCCTATGTACTGTGTTTTTCTACGTATTCTGCAACCTCTATGTGGAGTACCGTGTGCAGCCCTAGGAGCTCGGTTTTCTACTCCAAGGATATCATCGTGGAGCTCTCAAGAAGGAGAGCGCATTGTGGTCCATCACCATCAAAATACTTCACTGGTATCAGAGCATTTTGATGCAAAAGGTTTGTTCCTTTTGTGCAAGTGAAGTGAGCACCCCCCCACCCACCCAAGGCTTTCTCAAGGAATAGACCTTGGCATACCTTGTCATCCAAGTCACCGTTGGCCTCATTGGCTGCATGCGAGAGAGGACCTCAATGATCAAGGAAGATAGAGGTTCCTGGTACTTCCTAGGAGGTCACCCATCCCAATATTGTTCCCCCCGGAGCTCGCTTAACCTTGGCAATCTCTTGCCACTAAGCTACACTCTTGTGGTGTCTGAAGAAGGGGAATGACTAAGGTTAACATTACCTTGAACATGTTTTGGTCCCTCAAACCTTCATTCTTTGCTTTCAAAGCTTGGTTTTGAAGCATTTTTTGGGGTGTCTTTTGGAGCCATTTTGGAGTACTTTTGCACATAATTCTCTTCACACAGGTCCAAGAACATCAAAAAGAGTGTTCGTTGTACTTCTCCAACAATAAATATCAACCTTTGGGGCTGTGTTTTCAACCACAATCATAAAACTATAGGTTTCTCAAAAGGTTTTCAGTTTTGGTGGGAGCAGCCACTGCAAATTTATGCACATTTTTAAGCCTAAAACATCAAAGTCGACATACACTTGAAGATGTCATTGGCTAGTTTTTGGGCTCTGCATTCAGCCTTTTAGTGTCATTTTATTGCATATATTGAGCACATATACTCCATGTACCACTTATGTACGTCCATGTGGTCATTGATATAGAGGTTATGTTTTTTGCATAAAGCCTTTTACGTTTGATAAAGAGGATTGTGGTGAGGTTTTCTTAACTAGGAGACACCCAGATGTTGGGATCTCTTCGATGATGTAGGTGGAAGACTTACCTAGCCTCGCCATAGGAGATGTATGATAGTTATTCATAGGTGCTCAGTAAGCCTAGTTGGCTTCTATTGGGTAACTAATCATATGCAGTGGAGTCAGTGATTCATTATGCAGGTAAACATGTTAGTACTTGCAGTTTTATAATATTTTGACACTGTCATATGCTCATTTTGCAGAGGATACTCTGGAAAAAATTTTCAAGATTTTTGGCTTTGTCAACTATACATTGGTCCATTTACTCCTTGATATACTTATTTGTTGGTGTTTGGACTCTTCTAGCTCCATTATCATTCTATTCAGTTCTCTAACATCATGGCATCAGAGGTCTCAGGCACATCTGGTGGATCAGGGTCTAGTGCCAGTGTTCCGAGGAGGAGCTATAACTTGCAGGGCAAAGACCATTTTGAGATCCAAAAATTTGATGGCAAAACTCTGCTCTATGAAAGAATCAAATTAAAGTTGTGCTAATTCAAAGGAGGCAATGGAAGCATGTGAATGAAATTTCAAAGAAGCCTACTGACATGGATGAAGATGATTGGGATGAGTTAGATGAAATGGCCAGGTCTACCATTCACTTGCACCTGACAGATAATGTTTACTTTACAAAATTAGACTATGAAAGTGCAAAGGAGCTTTGGAAGAAGTTATGCAATACATATGAAAAAGACACGTCATCAAATAAAGTGTATCTGATGAGAAAATTATATGACCTTCGCATGGACACAAATAGTGTGGCTGCTCATCTAAATGATTATGATGCTATATTCTCCCAGTTACAGGATAAAAAAATGGATATGGATAATGAAATGAAAGCAGTATTGCTATTATGCACCTTGCCATCATCATGGGATACATTTTGCATAGCTATTAGCAATAGTGCACTTGGTGGTTAAATCGTCTATGATGACATATGTGGAGAACTCTTCAGTGAGGAGATTCGTAGAAAATCTATGGCTGGCACTGAAAGTGGAGATGCATATAATGTTCATCATTCTTACCAAGGAAAGAATCAACAACGTGGCAAGAGCAAGAACAAGGAAAAGAATGGTCAATGGAATAAGAGTAGAAGTAAATCAAGGAAGAGGGATATCGAATGACATTATTGTCCTAAGAAAGGACACATGAGGAAAGATTGTTATGCATTAAAGAATGCTAAAGGTAAAGGAAAGAATGTTGATGGGCATGTTAAATAGTTACCTGGACCATCTAGTTCGACTATGAGTATTGAAGAAATTAATGCTATTTGTGATGATGCTGATGTGTTGACACTTGATAGTACTATGTCAACTCATGCTTTTATGGCTGATTCTCTTTCCCACATGTGGCTACTAGATTCTGGTGCTTCTTTCCATGTGACACCACACAAAGAATGGTTCTTTAATTATGGAGCAAAGTCTCTTGATACCGTGAGACTTGGTGACTCTTACTAGTGTGACATTGTGGGATTGGAGATGTGGTTGTGCAATTCATTGATGGCTCAAAATTTACTATGCATAATTTACACCATGTACCTCAGTTATCATGCAGTCTGATGTTAGTTGGTCAACTTGATGACTGTAGTCCTTTATTTGTATCACAGAAAGAACCCTTAGCTATTACTGAACAACCTATGGCTTGTATTTGGCATGGTCGTTTGGGCCATATATCTTGTAGTGAAATGCAAAATCTTTCTCGTTCTGGCTTCTTACTTGTGTTATCTTTCTCTAATTTTTTGTTTTGTGAGCATTGTCAATATGGAAAGCAAACCAGAAATGTGCATAGAACGCACATTGAATCTTCGATTCAGCCTTCAGATCTCATTCATACAGATGTGTGTGGTCCTATGCCCAATAGGTCCTTAGGTGGTTCTCTTTACTTTGTCACTTTCATAAATGATGCTACTAGAAAAGTTTGGGTATATCCCATCAAATTGAAGGATGAGGTATTCCCTACTTTGAGAAAATGGCTTGTGTCAGTTGAGACTGAAAAAGGAATAAAGCTTAAGGCTTTACGTTCAGATATTGGGGTGAGTATACCTCACATAAATTCAGCCTTTTCTGTCAGTTTAGAGGGATTCATAGAGAGTTTACAGCTCGTTATAGCCTAGTACAGAACAAAGGGCAGGAAAGATTTACCATGTAAATGGGTATATAAGTTGAAATTCACATCAGATCGTGCTTCTCCAAAGTATAAAGCATGACTTGTTGCAAAGGGTTTTAAGCAACAACATGGTGTTGACTTCGAGGAAATCTTCTCTCCAGTGGTCAAGATGACTACCTTGCATGTTGCTTGGATTCATTGCAATGGAGGACTTAGAGCTAGACCAAATGAATGTGAAAACTACTTTCTTGCAAGGAGATCTTATAGATGAGATCTATATGGAACAACCATAGGGTTATGTAAGGAAAGTCTAGTTTCTAAGCTCAAGAAGAGCTTGTATGGACTTAAACAGTGCCCTAGACAATGGTACCAAAAGTTTGATGCTTTTATGCAGTCTCAAGGCTATTCTCGATGAGAATCATTGTCTCTACACAAAGAGATGCTCAGATGGGAGCTTGATATACTTGATACTTTATGTCGATGATATGTTGATTGTTGGGAAGTCCTCTTATGACTTGTTAATTCTCAAAAAGAAGTTGAGTCAAACATTTGATATGAAGGATTTGGGGGATGCCAAACATATTCTTAGCATGTGCATTACTCGTGATAGGAGTAAAAGATGCATATACTTGTCTCAAAGTGAGTACATATCCAAAGTACTTCATAGGTTCAATATGCAGTGTGGAAAGGAATTGAGTACACCTTTACCCACATATGTGAAATTGAGCAAGGATGATTGCACCAAATTAGATGGGGAAAAGGAATTCATGACCAAAATTCCCTATTAGTCTGCTATTGGTAGTCTCATGTATGCTATGGTAGCTACGAGACTAGACATTGCATTCACAGTGGGAGTTGTGAGTAGATATATGTCTAATCCTAAGAAACATTGGGAAGCGATCAAGATGATTTTGAGATATCTGAGTGGCATTAAGGACAAGTGTCTATGCTTAGGTAGAGGGAAAGCATCCATTATTGGTTATACAAATTCTGACTATGTTGATTGTCTAGACAATCGTAAGTCTACATCAGGGTACATTTTTCATTTTGATGATCTCTTGGAGATCTCCTCTTCAAGAGTGTATAGCTATTTCCACCACAGAAGCAGAGTATGTTGCAGCAAGTGAGGCATGTAAGGAAGCATTGTGTCTTTCTCGTCTTGCTTGTGATATGGGTTTACCTCAGCATGTACCTCGTTTGCTCAATGATAGTCAGAGTGCCATTGCTTTGGCTAAGAATCCAATCGATCATGCAAAGACCAAGCACATTGAGGTGAGGTGTCACTTCATTAGAGATTGCTTAGCCACTGAGCACATTATTATTGAGAAGGTTCACACTCGAGATAATGTTGCAGATGCTTTGACTAAAGCTCTACCATAGGATAGCTTTTGACATTGTTGTCACTTGATGGGGGTTACTTGATTCATGATCTTACACAGTCACTTGTATACTGTGTAACATGCCCATCAGGTGGGAGGTATAGTTTGTATACTTACACTCAGATATTCTTTATCATTCTTTATTTTTCTCCCATAGTTTCTTTGGCCATATTGGCCTTTGGTGGGAGATTGTTATCGTTAGTGTCCATGTGAAAGGCAAAATGGCCATCGAACACTTCTTTGTAAATTGTTTTTAATAAAACATATAGTGGTCTGGTCAGTCACAGACTATAAGTTCGATCACATTTTGTAACACCTAAGGAGTCTGTGTTCGTGCTCCTCGTGTACTGTGTTTTTTTGCCCTAGGAGCTTGGTTTTCTACTCCGACGATATCATTGTGGAGCTCTCAAGAAGGAGAGCGCACTGTGGTGCATCACCATCAAGATACTTCAGGCCGCTATCATATAAACTTGCACCCTCATAGAAAAAGACCTTATCAATGGTTAGTGACAAGATAACATTCAAGACTTCCTATCCATACCAAATTAGATCCAAAAAGATCCACCATACATGTGTAGTGTTCAACATTTGGTAGCATGCCATATTTTGTGTTCAGATTTAGAATACCTTTGGCCTTCCTCAATCAAACAAGAATGACTACAGATATTGAGGACACTTGCCATGGTAAAAGGATCTGGATTTAGTCTTTTGTGTTCCATGAACTCAAAGCATTCAAGAACATCCTGACCTTGGCCATGTTGAGCATATCCTGATATCAAAGCAAACCACACAATAACATCCTTGATTGGAAGCTCATCAAGCAATCGATGGGTTTTTGCAAGTGCACCGAACTTAACATACATATCAGCCAAAGCCTTGCTGACTTCACTATCATTCTTGTATACATTTTCTTTTGCAATATCGTTGTGAATTTGTTCCCCCATGTACCAACCATTTGTCCCTTGAAAACGGAAAAATTAACCATGTTCTCAAAAAGAAGAGAATAACCCATCCAAAATAGTAATAACATTACTATAGCCATTAGCTTGACAATTTCAATTATTTTGTCTTCCATAATTGAGCATTCAACAACATAAACGTTTTTTTTTTTTGCAAAAAGAGCATTATGATAAATAGCATTCTGGTATGGTTTTGTACGGACTGAATCCTTCAACATCTCTTTGTGAATGCCAAAATGATTGTCAACAACATATCCTTTGCAAATCACCTACAATAAAATAATTTTCCTACCAAAATAATAGCATATTAGTGCATCTAAATCAGCTTTTTGATTGGCTAACAAGAGATGCCCAACTTGGGCTTCATGATGCCCAATTTTGGCTTCTACATCTAGTTTCTTTTAATCACTTATCTTACCTTTTTCTTTGTTGTTCAAGTGCAAATTATCACTTTTTACCTCTTTTTGGCCTCTTTGTGCTTCTTCTAAAAAATCCTCATTTATTTCTCTTATTTCAACTATGCAACATTCCGCATTTCCTATCATCCAATTTAGTAGACTTTCATCTTCATGAGGTAGAGAAGGCATTAGTTGAATGTCCATTGTACACCTAGCTATCTTGGTAGTGTTAGATCCTTTTTCCAAATGTATCTATAAGTGATTATTAGCCTTTGTAGAAATCCATAGCCTATTCCTTCCCTAGTCCTGCAATGCTTTTGCTTGCCTGACCCAAGACCTTCCCAAGAGTAGAGGATAAGAGGTCTCTTGGGGCAATGCAATAACCACAAAATAATAGAGAAATTGACAACCATGCACTATCATGATTATGCTTTCAATGGTGCCCATTGGTGTAACTCAATGTTGACATGCTAGGATGCTAGTAAAAGATGCTTCCTTAGTGAGGTCCAAGTTTAATTTCTTCATAGTAAAATGAGGCATGTGATCGATGCCAGAGCCACCATCTACAATGACACATGTTAAAATTCCATTCGTTATAGAAAGAGATAATCTTGAACTTTCATAGTCTTCTAGTGGGGTAGTGGGAATATCTACCCTAAACCCATCTATACTAGGTAGTGGACTCAGGTAAGCAAAGTATATGACTTTTAGTAAATCATTTCTCACCTTTGCATCAGTTTTTATAAGTTGGAATAAATTGGCCTTGTGATGAATTCCCTTCAAAATTTCTTCGATATTCACCTCCTATGTATTCTCCTGAGGGTGAACATGTTGGTCCTTTAGTGAAGCCCCTCACCCTATCATAGGATTCCTCAATGGCCACCCCATCCTCCAAATCAACCCTCTTGCCATCTTCTTTTTCCTTTGACTCCATGTTGACCTTCTACACGAGTTGTGACCACTTGCCTAGCCCTATTCATCATAGATACTCTGGATGATGAAATTGCACATGATTGGGGAGTGATACCCTCTTCTTTTGGAGATACTACAATCATATGAATCAGAGTGGGGAAATTATGAGGACAATCCCTCGTGTAATGATCCTTGCTATTGAGACAATGCTGACAGGAAGGTGTGCCTTAGGCAGAGAGCATTCGCTTTGTACGTGACCATATTTGCCGCAATGATAACACATTAAAGGTATATCATACTATGTCAGTTCTCACGATTCTCCTCTCTATTATGTATAGTTGAAGTACTAGCATAAAGGGTGTCAGGAACTTGGTTATTACCTCTCTATTGAGCTTCGTTGAGGTAGTGATAGTTGCGCATCTCATGGCCACCTTTGCTGCAAAATTGCCAGCTTATTCGATTAAGGAAGTTTATGTTGGAGTGACCACTATTGCTTCATGTGGTACACCAAACTTGCCTTTAGATGTCCTAAGTGGTCTGCAACTCCTCCACTTCTTGATGAAGTTGTGCCACTAAATCTTCCTTGTTGTGCACTGGTGGCAGAATGATCGTTTCTCTCATTTTGACTTCATTGCATCTTTAGCTCTTCTAATTCACTTTTAAGTTGCTCGATTGGGTCAGGATTCATGGTGTAGTTTGCTTGAGTCCCTCCTTCAAAATGCATTCTAGGCTCATCTATGCGAGAGGCACTTGCCACAAAGTTGTTTAGCATGGCATCAAGTTTAAGACATTCCCTAAGATTCTATTGCGATAACCGAGGAAGGGCCTTGTTTATCCATTCTTAACTAGAAAATCACCTCGAGCATGTGGCAATCAGGAGATAAGTGCTTTAGTACGAGTATGTAATTCATTAAAAGATTCATCTGGCCTTAATTTCAGGTTTTTGAGTTGATCTAGGGCTTGCTCTAAAGAGTCACTCGATCACAATGTTTGCGAGAATGAAGACTTTAATGCTTCCAAGGTGTTGAAATGCCCATTTGCATACTGGTTGTACCACTTATCTGCAAGTCCTTCTAATGTAGAAAGAAATAGCACTAGCATCACATCCTCTCAATGTTGAAACCCATGACCGTGGCATAAGGAGATGAATCTCCTTACGTGTTCATCTACATCTTCATAATTTGATCCCTTAAAGGTAGGGAACTTAATGTTCAACCTTGAGAGTAGATTCGAAAGTTTCTCCATTAGTGCTTGAGATTCCTCTGAGGTATCAAGATTGAAATCCAATGTCCTTCTAGGATTCTCTTTTGAGAGCAGTGTAGAGGCCAATTCAACAATAAATTCAAAGGTAGAGGAGTATTAAGTTCACTAGCGGAAGGTTGAGATGTCTTCCTGAGGCTCTTTTGCGCATGAAGAGGCTCTCTATCTGCTCGAGTGTGGGTCATGTACCCATTAATAAACTTCTAAAAGCAAGAAAACATAATACAAAAAACAAGTGTTTATCGTACTGGTACCTCACAAAACATGCAAGGATCCCACCAGGCATGCCAAACTATAGAGGAGGTATTGGGGTATCAAACTATAGGAGAGTGCCAAACTGTAGCAAAGGCCTTTGTGACCACATTTCCAGTACTTCTTCTACTCAAGGGGAGTTCTTCCTTAGGGAATTATACCCTGTGACATGTATGTATGTAGGTACAGTACTTGTAAAGACATAGAGATGGAAAAATTGCAACTACATAGATGAGAAAGAAGCCCAATTTTTTTAGCTAAGAATGGTTACAGTAAGTCAACAATCATTCAAATGAGCAGTATAGTGGGCTAGGAGCCACTCTTAAGACTAGAAGAAATCAACAACAAGAAGTACTAAAACAACCAAATGATCTTTGCAAGAGAAATGCAACATGCTCCGACTAAGAGATACTACCCGAAACTACTCAATGATTTTGTATTACTAATTGCCACTTAACTAAGAACCAACGCTTTGTATAGTGACCACAGAATGGTCTTGACACACAGTAGGCAAGTTGCGACAAAATGTAGAGAGCAACCAAGAGAATGATGATGATAATGATGTCTCATAGGCAGATGATGAAGATGATATATGATGCACAAATTGAGTGCCAAACATTTGTTTATATAGATGCCTTCCAAATCCCAACCTTAACTACCATAGGTGCCAAAGTGGTGGAGGAGTGGGCTAATTATGGCTCTAGTAGCCAACTACCCTTAGTCCCCCAATCATGCCTTTTGTCACCACCACAGCTTTGCGGCGATATTCCCTGCATTAATTCACATTGTAACACTTTACTGACAAGTTAATAAAGATCTACTCTGTCACTTGTAGCTCATTGTGGTCTTCCAAAAATAGGTGGAGTAGGCACCCAATTTTGACCATGTCCAAAAGAGGTGATGGTGGCCTTAGATAAATTGTGGTGAGAAAAAGCAGATGCCCAAAGTGTGATATGCTAAGAAAAAGTAGACGCCCAAATTATGGTGTAGTCAGCAAAATAGTAGTCACCTAGATGTGTGAGGATGCAATTTGGAGGTCCCCCTATGTGTGATGAAGAGGTTATTTGGAGGTCGCTTCAATATTAGGTATGCTTAAATTTAGGTGGTCACCCTAATTCTTTCCCTGCTCCAAATGGTGGTCACCTATCTTGACATGCTTGAGATGGTAGTCACCTCAATGAGGTGAGGAGAGAATTCGGTGGTCACCTCACATGGTGAGAGGGCTCCAAAGAGGTGGTCATCCAAGATGAAGAGATGTCTGAATTGAGGTGGTTGCCCATGATGAAGGGAGCTCCAAATTTGGATGGTTGCCTATATTATGCACAATTTGGGCGGTCTAGTGAGGAAAAGGGATAGTCACCGAGTTATCCATTTGTGGACTTTGTGAAAAAGGTGGTCGCCCTATGTGTTAAGAGGGGGAATTTGGATCTCGCCCTATGTGAAGAGAAGGGTGAGGCCCAATTCGGCTTTGGTGGTGAGGACAGTGAGGCCCAAGTATACTTTGGTGACGAGGAGGGTGAGGCCTAATTATACTTTGGTGGTCGAGGGTGAGGCCCAATTATACTTTACCTAAAGTGGGTGGTGAGGAGAGCGTGGCCATTCTACCTTGAGGAGAGAAAATAGGTTGTTCTAGGCCCCAAAAGAAAGATAAGAAAAACTTCCAAATCTCATAGTACAACTTCCAAAGCTCATGAATTAGGGATTGGTTACCTCACTAGCAGATCCTGTTGGGAATGATGGATGAATACTTGAGGAGGATGAGTAGGTACTGCCAAATCCTACTTAGTACCAGCCCTTTGATGCTTCAGAGTTGATAAGTAGACCTTCTTAGCTTTCCAATGACATCATAAAATGGCATATGTACTTTGTAAATGATGTATGAAACAAGTGAATCAAAACAGACAACTTTGAACTTCAAGCTTTCAAGAAAACCTTCTATTTTTGACTTGACACCTGCTGTATCTTTTGCTCAGTATGACCAGCACAGTAGGAATTGGAAAAATTCCTTTTAGGGGTATCTAATTAGCTTATCAAGCTAACTATTCCAAGTGATATCACTCAAAAAGATTAACTATGCTAAGATAAATCAATTTAGCAAGTAAACCTTTACCCCCGATATTTTAGGACTATTGCAGACTTTGACCAGTGATCACCTCGACGAGATTTTCTCTAAAAATGGATGAATAGAAATCCTTCAAATTTTGGTAGCATGTAGAAAACTTTGATCTGGTTCCAACAAGCTATAGATCTTTGAATTTGGTTAAGATATGAGTGAGATATGCTCTCCACAAGTTGAAAGACTTATAGACACTATGATAGAGAACTCAGAAATCAACAATGTAGATATATGTATTAATGAACACTTGTATACAATGCCATAGGCAAGAAGATCATTGCCTAATGGTGTAGATAGGTGTGGGCTAGAGTGTAGGCCTCACACACACTCAGAATTGATAATGAGAAGCTCGGAAAGTATCACTTCTACCCGCGACTTTTTGATGATCACTTTTATAGTAGTTGAGTTAAAAGTTTGAATTTGAATTCAAACTTTTGGCTCCCTATAATCAAGCTCCTACATCCTAGGAGATATTCTATCAATCAAAGCTAAATTTTCCACAAATTCCTTTTGGTAGGTGTTTACAAAGATTCCAAGTCAAAAGTGACTTTTCCAAAAGAGTAAAGTGGTAATTAATCACTAGCATTGGTTTCTATGCTTCTCCATATGTGTATGAATTACAAGCCAAATGTGTAGGCTTGTGAATTGCACCAAAAGCTCCCCCTCAAGCCAAACATTTTGGCTTGGTCTTTATTCTTCAATCTTCATGTATATCCTGCAATCCAATCATTGATTTGAACCTGCTAAGTTTGGTTCCATCCAAAGCTTTAGTTAATAAATCTGCACACTGCATGTTGGTTGATACATATGTTAATTGAATGTCCTTACTTAATAGCTTCTCTCTCACAGAATGGTAATGGACCTCTATATGCTTGGTCCTGGCATGATAAATAGGATTAGCTGCAAGGTGAAGTGAGCTTGTATTATCTCCAAAGATCAATGGTGACCTAGTATATAAACCCAATTCTGTATACAATAACTTGATCCATATGGCTTCTTGAGTGGCATTTGCCAATCCTCTATACTCTGCCTCTGTAGAAGATAAAGCTACAGTAGGTTGCTTCTTTGAAGACCATGATATTGGTTTATCACCTGCAAATGAAATGTATCCATAAGTGCTTCTCCTATCATCCTTACATCCTGCCCAATCTGCATTTGAATAAATCTTGATATCAAGGTCTGAAGTGTAAGGGAAATACAAACCATGATGTTGAGTGCCTTTGAGGTACTTTAGAATTCTTTTGGCAGCTTCTAAGTGAGGTACCCTTGGCTTGTGCATGAACTGACTTAGCACACTAACTCCATATGCAATATCTATCCTTGTTAAGGTAGCATAGTTTAAGCTTCCAACTATGCTTTGGTAACCTGTAATATCATCAATTTCATCACCTTCATGGGCACTTAGTTTTAGGTTTACCTCCATTGGAGTACTTGCAACTTTGGCATCTTGCAAATTTCAACATATCTTGTATGTATTTTTTCTGAGTAATATAGATTCCGGAGTTAGTATAGACTAACTCAAGTCCAAGAAAATACTTTAGTAGACCAAGATCATTGATCTTGAACTCCTTCATCATCTGGTTCTTGATTTGTCTGATTCCATTGACATCATTACCTGTAAGTTTGATATCATCAACATATACACATAGGTATATTACCTCTGAATTACTTCTCTTGATGAATAGAGAAGTGTCTGTCTTGCTCATCACAAAACCTTGGTCTTGAAGGTATGTGGTCAACCTGTGATTCCATGCCCTAGGTGCCTGCTTCAATCCATAAAGAGCTTTATTCAATTTGCACACATATGTTACCTTGTTTGGATCCTCATAGCCAGGGGTTGTGACATATATGCCACCTCTGAAATCCATCCATTCAAGAAAGCATTTTTTACATCCAATTGATACATGTTCCAATTTTTTGATGCAGCCACACCCACCAACACTCTGATGGTTGGCATCTTGGCCACAGGTGAGAATGTTTCTTCATAGTCAATACCTTGGGTTTGTGCAAAAACCTTGGCCACTAATCTGGCTTTGTACCTGCTTATTGACCCATCAGCATTTCTTTTGATTTTATAGATCCATCTGGATCCAATTACCTTCATGGATTCTTTCTTTGGTACTAGTTCCCATGTGTCACTTTCTTTGAGTGCTTCAATCTCCTCATCCATAGCTTCTTTCCATTCTGTCTTGGTCTTTGCTTCTTCATATGATCCTGGTTCTTCAATTGATAAATCTTTGGCAAGATAAACAGAGTGTTTAGTAACAAGAGATGTATCATACCCATATCTGATAGTTTTTTGCTCTCCCTTTGTGATCTTCTGATTGGTTGATTTGAAGATTCAGGTATGTCTTCAAGTTTCTTCATCTTGACTTTGCCCTTGGACTTCCATGCCTTGAACTCTTCAAGATTGATAATGTCTTCATCATCTGAAGTTGTGTCTTCATTCTGAGTAGGTTCCTCCTTAGCAAGACTTGGAAACTCCTCCTCCAAGTCATAGGGTAGTTTGAACTTCCTGCATTCATTCTCATACCAAGAATCATTTTCATCAAAGACAACATCTCTACTAACCATGAATCCCTTATTGGAAGGGTTGTAAAACCTGTAACCTTTCTGATTTAGATCATATCCAATAAAGATGCACTTCTCAGCTTTAGGGTCTAACTTACCTCTTATATGAGAAGGGATGTGTACATATGCTACACATCCAAATATCCTGCAATGATCAAGTGAGGGTCTCTTCCCATGCCATGCTTCATAAGGTGTCATCCCATCAAGGGACTTAGATGGTAACCTGTTTATGAGGTAAGTGGTAGTAGAAACACTCTCTGCCCATAGGTAGTTAGGTAATTTCTTTTCATTTAACATTGACCTAGTTGTTTCAACAATCAACCTATTTCTTCTCTCAGCTACCCCATTCTGTTCAGGAGTATACCTTGTGGTGATTTCTCTCTTGATTCCTCTGTCCTGCAAGAAGACTTCAAACTCATTGGAGAAGTACTCACCTCCTCCATCTGACCTTAGCCTCTTTAGATTCTTCCCTGTCCGATTCTCAACAAGTGCAAGATACTTTTTAAAACAATTGGACACTTCATCTTTGTGCTTCATAAAGTACAATACAGTCCATCTGCTATAATGAGCAATACAAGATACATAGTACCTTGATCCTGAGATTGAGGGGTCTTTGCTTGGTCCCCATACATCTGTATGGACAAGCTCTAGGTAGTCCTCATGCATGTAGCCTTTCCTTGAGAAGGGTAACCTGTGAGACTTCCCAAACTGACAAGCACTACATTTATATATCATGTGTTGTTTGGAAACATTGGGTATTCCAATTACACATTGATCCCTGCATATCTGTTTCAATGTTCTTTCTCCTACATGCCCTAATCTTTTATGCCAAATCTCAAGCTCTGAAAGTGTTTGATCTTTATAACTGTAGAGTGCAATATTCTTTGTGTCTTCTAGCTCAAAAGTAAAAAGTCTACCTGTCTTTTCTCCTTTAGCAATTCTCTTGAACCCCTGCTTGGGATCCTCCACAAATGCTCCAAATTGGTTGAATCTAACCTGCAAACCTTTTTCCACAATCTATCCAACACTCATCAAGTTTTTTGTAATGGTTGGTACATATAGTACCCTACGCAACAAGTTCTGATTTCCATCACAAGTCTTAACATTTCCAACTTTAACTACTGAGTGCTTGGTGTCATCACCTGTTTGTACTTGATGCTTACCTTTTGGTTCTTCAAGGTTAGAGAGTAGAGCTACATTGCCAGCCACATGATTTGAGCATCCTGAGTCAATGTAGAATAGGTGGTCATCATTTGTACCTGGTTTTGAAGTCATGTTCGTGATCAGAAGAGAATCATCTTGCTCTTCTGTATAATTGTTGTAATCCTTTTTGGATTTGAATCCTCCTTGGTAGTTGCCATTGTAGTTGTTGTTGTAGTTGTTATTGTAGTTGTTGTTGTAGCCTTGGTGATGGTTGAATCTACCTCTTGATTGTGAGTATCCACCTCTTTGATATCCTCTTCCTCTCTGATTCTTGTAGTTCCTGAAACACTAATCTGTAGTATGATTTGATAAACCACAAATGTTGCATGGTGAGGAGTTATAGGATCTCCCCCTACCTTGCTTACCTCCTCTGCCCTTCCTCTTGATGATCTACCTCTACCTGCATAGTTGGCTTAGGAGGTAGTGCCTTCATCCTCTATCTTCTTGTTCTTACCTTTATCTTTAGACTTACTTTTATCAGTGTATAGGGCAGAAGAGCTATTACCTTTGGATGAATCTCCATTCTTGTTGAGCTTGGCTTCATGAGTGAACGATTTCCCCATGAGAGTGGTAAGGTCTAGAATCTGCATGTCCATGTAAAGGTCCATAGCAATGGTGAAGGTTTCCCATGTGTCATCAGCTTTAATCCCATTGATCACTTGCCTTACTATCTGCTCTTCTTCAATCTCTTCTCCTATGCTTGCTAAGTGATCTGCTACATCTTTAATCTTGGTCACAAACTCTGAAATAGCCTGCTTAGGTTGCTTCCTTAGTGTGGTGAATTCAATCCATAATTGATTTTTTTTGGCCCTTGTGTTGGAAGAGAAATAGGATGACAAGGTTTCCCAAGTCTCTTGGGATGTCCTACAATTTCTAATATGTGGCAAAAGAAAATCAGATATGGATTTGAGTAAGTAAGACCTTGCTAATGCATCCTTGGCACACCATGTGTCGAGCTTTTCATGTTCTTCCTTTGTTGGTAGTCCTCTGGTTTTGAATGAGGGAAATTCCTCATCTCCTGAGATGTATCCATAAAGACTCCTATCTTCTAGGTATGTCTTCATCCTTAGAGACCATGCCTGATAGTTGTTCCTGTCCAATTTATCAATAAATGAAGGAAAACCATCTCCCATTTTACCTTAACTTGCTCTGATACCACTATTGGGAATGATGGATGAATACTTCAGGAGGATGAGTAGGTATTGCCAAATCCTACTTAGTACCAGCCCTTTGATGCTTCAGAGTTGATAAGTAGAACTTCTTAGCTTTCCAATGACATCATAGAATGGCCTATGTACTTTGGAAATGATGTATGAAACAAGTGAATCAAAACAGATAACTTTGAACTTCAAGCTTTCAAGAAAACCTTCTATTTTTCACTTGACACCTGCTGTATCTTTTGCTCAGTATGACGAGCACAGTAGGAATTGGAAAAATTCCTTTTAGAGGTATCTAACTAGCTTAGCAAGCTAACTATTCCAAGTGATATCACTCAAAAAGATTAACTATGCTCAGAGAAATCAATTTAGCAAGTAAACCTTTACCCCCGATATTATAGGACTGTTGCAGACTTTGACCAGTGATCACCTCGACGAGCTTTTCTCTGAAATGGCTGAATAGAAATCCTTCAAATTTTGATAGCAGTAGAAAAATTTGATCTGGTTCCAAAAAGCTATAGATCTTTGAATTTGGTGAAGATATGAGTGAGATATGCTCTCCACAAGTTGGCAGATTTATAGACACAATGACAGAGAACTCAAAAATCAACAATGTAGATATATGTATTGATGAACACTTGTGTACAATGCCATAAGCAAGAAGATCATTGCCTAATGGTGTAGATAAGTGTGGGCTAGAGTGTAGGCCTCACACACACTTAGAATTGATAATGAGAAGCTCGAAAAGTATCACTTCTGCATGCGACTTTTTGATGATCACTTTTATTAGTAGTTGAGTTAAAAGTTTGAATTTGAATTCAAACTTTTGGCTCCCTATAATCAAGCTCCTACATCCTAGGAGATATTCTATCAATCAAAGCTAACTTTTCCACGAATTCCTTTTGGTAGGTGTTTACAAAGATTCCAAGTCAAATGTGACTTTTGCAAAAGAGTAAAGTGGCAATTAATCACTAGCATTGGTTTCTATGCTTCTCCCTATGTGTATGCATTACAAGCCAAATGTGTAGGCTTGTGAATTGCACCAACAGATCATGTACTCTACATAGTCATATCCACCCGTCCAAGTTAGTTATCCTTCTCCACAATATGCTCTCCAATGGTTCAAATCAACTTCCACTAGATCAATGGATTCAACAACCCCCTGAGGGGTGAAGACCCAATTTTTAGAATTTTTACTATCAAAATCAAAATAATCTAGATTTATCATAGAGAGAAGAATCATTCAGGCTGCAAATATAGTTCGAATAGCATGTATAGTGAAACTTATGTTTAGAAGAGAGTCACATTCGAGCTAATTGACCACATGCTCATGAATTTGGCTAGAGCAGACAACAACATGCCCTGACTACCAATATGGTAAAATTAGCTTTCTTAGAAACTCAAGTCACATTGTATAGACTTGGATACATAGGACTCCTCAACTAGAAGAGAAAAGAATAAGACCCTCATTACAAGAGCAAGAAGAATTTAGGATGAAAATGGCAAAGTGGTTATAGAATGAGCCTCCACAATTTACTCATAGCGCAATGGAGCTCCGAGAACACTATCACCAAAGAGACCCACACAACCAAGAAGCAGTCCTCAAATCCCAAAGTTACACAACTTTGTTTTAATATGAGATCATGTTCCAAACAATCCCAAAGTTCAACCCACCATGATTCTAGACTCTACTAGAGGTGCCTAGGAGTCTACTCCAGAGGACACCAAACTTCAATAAAAAATTATTTTGGATTGTATCAAACAAACCTAGAGTGAGCAAGAAGTAGTTTGAAAAATAATCAATACTACACTCCAAGTGCATATTCAAATTCATTTAGGTGAACTGCTTTCTTTGTGTCCAATTATAAGAACTCCTAAGACAATTATAAGGTAAGCTTTCTTTGGCACCAGGGAATAACCTCAAATTCATTTTCAATTGAGAACTCCTAAGACAATTATAAGGTAAGATTTCTTTGGCACCAAGGAATAACCTCACATATACAAAGATTGGTTTTGTTGACCATGACATTCCATTAATCATAGTCTAGTATTAGAAAAAACTAATCAACATAGTACTTATTGATGGAGGATCCAATGTCAATATAGTTACTCTCAACATTTGTAACAAACTAGGTTGGAAGAATATCAAACCAACATCCTTCCTTGTCTAGATGGCAGATGAGTCAGGAGTGCAACATTAGGAATTATCAGAGACATTCAATCACTATGCAAGGAACCAGTTTTAAATTAACTTTTGTATTTCTAGATCTCATCGGGTTAGAAGAAGATTATAACCTATTGATCGCATGTCCATGGCCCAAACAAGAAAAAGTAGTGCAAGACTAGTCCAATAATAGATTTTCTTTTTCACAAGCTAATATTAGGTACACGATTGCTTGTGATGAAATCAGTAAACCAATGCCACACTTCAAAATTTGTAAAACCCACTCATCTAGTATATGGACTAATAGAAGATGAGGAATAAGCATTCCTAAAAGCCAATCAATACTTTCTCACTCTCGATGTCATTAATGTTTATCACATCGCTACTAGGTACATGCAACCCTAAGCAAAGTTCTCAACCTCTAATATCTCTATGGTAGAATCAATTCAATAGGACATGAATCATAATAATGTTCACAATAATCAACCTACTTGGATAAGTCTCAACAAAGATTAGATCAAAATCTACAACATAAGATCATTAAAAAATCCCTACCCTATTTGAATTTGTGTAGGATTACCAAAACCGTTATGGACTCAAGTGATAAAGCTTCTCATGAATTTCTAGGATGTTTTTGCCTAGGGTTATATGGATATGCAAGGTCTCAATCCCAAAATTTATCAACATCACATTCTCCTCAAACCAAACGCCATCCTAGTACTTCAATGCAAATTGATGATACACAATGGTATTGAACTACTTTTTATGCAAGTCACAGAGTATCTATAGTAGAATGTTGGCAGTAGTCAGAGGCATAGAAGACGCGGAAGCATGTGAAGACAGAGCATAACAAGGAAGCAGGGAGTCAGTCGAATCATTTTTTCAAAGACTTATATTTTATAAATACTTTTCAAAACCTCCAACAGTGATTTTGATCACTTTTGTACCATATGTAACATAGAAAAACCCTTTTTTGTAATTTATAGCTCCATTTTGTGCAAGCTGAGGAGTCCTCAAGCTTGAGGAGCTTAGGTAGAATGAGCGTACCAATTTTGATTATTTTTAGACACCGTTTACCCCTCCAAATAGCATTTAGAACCTATTTTTTAACTATGCCGGTCACTAGATATGAATCCGTTCAAAACTAGTCTAGAATCTATAAAAAGAGTTAGAGAGCTCATTTTTGAGGTTACTTAGTGTTGGTTAGTGTGAGCTTAGAGCTATTTTGAGCTTATAAGAGTGTTCTTGAGTAATAGAGTTTATTTTCCTACCTTCCATTGTGTCTTGCTTGTCTCTTTGTTGCGTGTGTGTATGTGTGTGTGCATCTCTATGCTTCTTACCTTCACTCTCACTACATTTCACATTCACGATCTTCATATCACTCCTATCTCTTCTGCGGATTGACATTAAGGAGGTGGAGCTTCTTAACGTGGTTCTCACCATTGTGCTAGAGCAACATCAAATTTGGCGCCGTTGCCCTGGATCGAGTCTAGGACAAATGTGTGATGGTAAGAGTATAGCAAGAAGTGGCGTTGGAAGGTAAAAATTTCAGTTTTTGTTGTTGTTTTTAGTTAGCTTTTAACGTTTTTCACCTCCCCCACACTCCATCTTCATCACCGCATCATCTTCTTCCTCTCCAAAAAAATCAAAAAATTCACCATATCCACCCATTCTCCTCATTTCCCCTCATTTGTGCATGTGAGAGAGAGAGAGCTTTTGTGCTTGCATGTGTTTTTGTGTTTTTGAGTTTTCTTGCAGGTACAGTGCTCCAAAGCATCAGGAAAGCTTGCAAAAGGTAAAATTTCACTTTTTGTCAGAGATCTGCCGTGTGTGTCAGACCATCGCGATGGTCTGCCAAGTTCGGCATTTTTGGTAAGCGAGTTCACCACGAGGTAGGCGACACAAGCGCATACACAAATCCACACTTGCATTCAAAAAATTTGCATTTTGGTGGGCCATCGCGATTGGCTCACGCCATCGCGATTGTGTCACACCATCGCGATTGGCTCACGCCATCGCGACGGCTCAGCCGGACCATCGCGACGGTCTCACGCCATCGTGACGGTTCACTTGAACCATCGCGACGTTCCTTGACCATCGTGATGATCCCGTCGACCCCACGCCATCGCGATTGGCTCATGCCATCGCGTCGATGCTGCCATGTGGCAAGCTAGACCATCACAACGATACCCTTAGACCATCACGATGCCTCGACATTTGAACCATCGCGATTGGCTCACGCCATCGTGCTTTGTGACCATCGTGACGGGCTCACGCCATCGTGATTGTCCCGTTGACCGTTGATTGATGCCATCACGATTGCTCGTTGATTAGACCATCGTGACGGTTCATTCACACCATCGCAATTACCCACATTTACACCATCGCGATCATTCACTTCACGCCATTGCGATAGTTCGCTCCTTCGGACCATCGCGAGTGTGCCATGCCATCGCGACGGTTCACCTGGACCATCGTGATGGTCCCAGACCATCGCGATTATCTCAGACCATCGCAATTGCTCACCCCAAATGCAATTTTTAGGGTTTGATTTTTTGACCAATTTTGGCGCTATTTTTGGCAAATTTTTGGGTGATTGCACTCATAGGAGACCCCTTAGCTCATATTCGAAAAAAAAACATGTTTGTCAGTTTTTACCCTCGAGGGCCTGAACGGCCATATGTTTTTCATCCAAAGTCCGTTTTTTGAGCTTTATAGCTCGTTAGAAAGCTCTTGACGAGTACTACGTGAAAAAGAATACATACATTGTTTCTTAGATAAGATAATTTGAGGTTGACCTAGTGTGGGACTAGAAAGCCAGGGGGCAGCATAAAAATTTTTGGGCAAAAGGTTAAGGGACTTAAAAGGTGTATAGGCTCAAGTGTTTGATCATCCATTTGAGAATTGGTCTAATAGTGGGATTTTACAGGTCTAGCAAGGGCAATCAAGGGCAAACAAAGCAAGGCAAGGCAAGGCAGAGAAGAACGCAGGGCTTGGGAAGCGTGGCTTCTTAGGCATCAGAGCAACCAACAAAGCTGACTCGAGGTTGGAAGATTACTCAACCCCCTCAGTCAATTATTAGCTTAGGCTAAACGGTAGCATTGTGGATTAATGACGATAGGAACGAGCAAGTCAAAGAGATTAAATTTCTTAAGTCCAAGACTAAAGTAAAGGTGTGTGATACGAAAACCTAAAGGAAAGAATTAAAGTCTGACAAAACGAGAACTCAAAAGTACCATGGAAAGTCGATTCCTGATACAGACATCTAGACAAGAATTTAAAGGAATTTAAAAAGAATCAAGAAAGTAAGAAAAAAGGAACCATTGACGATCAAAGAGTGCCACAAGGTAAATTCATGAACCTTAGATCGAGCAAGCATATAGGTAAGTCAGACCGACGAAGCCTTAGATCATCAGAAGCAAGTGTAGGGACTACTGCACGATCGTGGGCACAACAATTGAATAATAGTTATCCCTATGAGTCGAGCACAGATACGAGTGAATCAGAAATGGCTTTCAGCACAGAAAGACCAGAACGAGGGTCAAACATAGCATATTTGGAAAGACCCGAAGGACCCTATAGAACTCAGTTAGAATTTCTCCGAACCAACCGCTTAGGTGCTCGCATCTATGAGGATGGTTTGTGAAGACAAGTGGTGCAGATGCACAATCCTGATCAACCCATTGGATTGGAACGTCCAACGGTGAAATTCGAAAGAGACACATACATAGACAAAGAAGGAACAATGTACATCATAAGTACTCAGCCAAACAATACCAATGAGTTTGGTGTAATCCAGTTGGAGACAGAAGCGAAAGCCCAAGGAACAAAACCATTAGAAGAACCTAGGACACCTAGAGGGAAATCTGTGCTAACAAGAGTAGTAATCCTAGAGTGGATCCCTCAGGGTAACAGAAGCATAGAGTTGTTTGTAAATAAAGAAACAGATGAAGCATTCTGGAGGTACAGAACGGAACAACCTAGTGAGGTAGGCACCATCACAATCTATGAATTTAAGGACCCAGATACACCTGGAAAGGTGGTATACCTGGATGAAACTTCAGAAAGAGTATTTGTGGTACCTGACCACACAAGAAACACATATACAAAGAAAGACCTGAAGTAAGTTTCAATGATCCCATAGGGAGAGATAGAACCACCATAGACATGGACAGAGTGGATAGACAAAGAGAACCTAAAATACCAGGTGGTAGAGATGATTTTCCTCTACCTAGACCCCGTGAACACGCAAGAATATTAAGACCCACTCAGTTAGTAAAATCCATGAAAAACTACTTTGATGGGACAGGAGATCCCTATGATCATGTTGCTGAATTTAAGCAAGTACTACGAGCAGAACAAGTTGAAGACATGTTTACGCAATATAATGCATTTGGACTAACGTTAAAGAATACAACTTTACTTGGTTCCAACCATTGCAACAAAGGCAATTTAGAGATATCCATCACTTTTTGGAGTCATTCATCAGTGAATTCTCTAAAAGTGGGATCGGACATGACACGTCTTCATTGATTCATAGTTTCAAACAAACCCCTCAAGAAACAATTAGACTCGCAGGACGTAGGTTTAGACAATATGTGGAAAGATGTCCTATGCAAGAGATACCCTCACATGCCAAGCAAGTGTCATTGTTTTTAGACGGCCTGTTGAGCTCTAAACTACGCTCCTATGTATATTTGAAGGAACCGAGAACGCTAGAGCAATGTGTAAGAATTTGCATAGACATTGAGGACAACTTAGGAGACAAGTTGGAACTCTCAAAGGTCTATAAGGACTCAGATTGTTCATCTCTAACATCTTCAAAATTGTCTAATTCGATAGAAGACCTAGCAGAAAAAGTGGCCTAGAAACTAGGAGTTTCTAGTAAATAGATGCCTAGGTTAACAACAAACAAGTGTTGTTACACCTGTGGTGGTGATCATATGGAAAATGTGTGTCACAATGCAACACAACCACAAGCCAACCCTAGTGGCAAATACTGTACAATTGAGAGACGATACACAAATCATACAGCACAAGACTACCCATACAACAAACAGGCAGTGAGACAGAACTACCCGCAAGCATATGCACAACCAGGTAGGTATCTAGGTCAATATAATACTCAGCCTCATTACTATAGGCCTCCACAAAACTATCCTTATCAGGCTCAACAGAGACCACAACCTGTTTTAGCTCAGCAGCCACCCCCACCAACTAATGTCATCTCAGTTAAATACGCTGCTACAGAAGAAAACCTAAGTAGGGCTTTAGTTCCTTCTTCACCTTTGATCACAGAGAGTGACCCGAACTCAAACAGTCTTGACTCTACTCATGTAGATAGTCCACCCGCATATTACACAGAGTCATCAGAACATGTGGAAACATATCAGTATGATAGTCCACCAATGGAACCCAGTTGGGAGCCCGACTACGCTAATGTGATGTACACAAACCCTAATCCGCGGCCCCAATTAAGACAACAAATACCACAGGGCCCTAGAGGACCATGCTTTAGGTGCCAAGGAGATCATTTCATAAAGGATTGTCCACATCCTCCGATAGCAAGATAGTCACAATACTATAATATACAAGGCTTTTGTGCCGACTGTGGTAAAGAACATATCATCAAAGAGTGTCCGAAGAACCCTGCTAATGCTGACACCCATCAATGTGATAGGTATTGTGCACAATGCAGATGGATCCAACCCTACATACGTGCCTATCCAAGCTATAACAAGAGCCCAGGCGCTCCTACAAAACCAACAGCTTAATCAAGAGAAAATAGCCGGAACTAGTGAAGTTGGAGAATCTAGCAGTAAAAAGACAAAATCTTGGAAAGATTATAGAGAGAGAATCAAGAGAAAGTGGAGTAAAAGGATAACTGAGTTGGAAGGAAGTCTCAAGGAATCTAGAGCCAAAATCCTAGAATTGACTTCGCAGGAATTGAAGCAAGAGAACCCAACTCAAAAATCAGGATCAGTTCTCGCGGAACCCATACCAGAAAACCTAGACATGATGTTTCGCGCGTATCAAGCAAGATTAAAAGAAGGACCTCAAATAGCTGAAATGAGCAAGAACTACCCTTGAGAAGACTTAGAAATTGAGAGAACTAAACTTTGCATGAAGATGGTAGAATTAGCACAAGCAATGTTCAAAGCCTCTAGATATCTTAATTGGAATAACATGGCAAAACCGGAATTACACTTTCAAGGACTAATGGAGAGGCTAGAATACTTGATAGAAAGCAAGGAGAAAAAGAATCAGCATAGGAAGCCTATTACCTCGGAGACACAAGAAAGGAATGCACCATCCCTGTCTCAAGTACAAGATACAGAAGGTGAAGACAACCTGTCTTCCATAGATAGATATTCACATGAATTTCTGAGAGAAATCCAAGAAGAGAAATGGAGAAAAGAACAAGGAACCCATCCTCCTATTCAAGAAATAGATGACTTGCAAGAACAATTTCCCCAAGACACCCCCTCTATTTACGATGACATAGAGGAAGAGAAACTGAGTGAACACACAGGTTTTGACTCCAATTCTTTGCAAGAATTACCTCAGTTTAGAGGACCTTGGGAAGCAAAGTTTATCAGTATGAGAGCACCCACGATAATAGTGAGGAATGAAGAATCAGTGATCCCAAGAAACACGAAAGTGATCAAGAACACCAAAGTTCAATGTAATCTCACCCTAGAGGAGTTGTTGAAGGTCAAGCCAGAACTGTGGAAGCATGTAGCAAATCAATTCCCTGAGCTTGCTACTACTCCCTCACAAATAGGATCACACAAGAAGGTATCAGAGATACCCATAGAAAGGATCGAAGATGTAAGCGAAGGAGAGGAAGGTAACACTTATCTTCCAATAACCCATCAGGGCTACACCACCAAAGCCATCTTAGATTCAGGAGCCGGAGTAGCCATCGCTACCACCGCTTTATGGAAACGTTGGGCTAAGCCAGCACTATGACCTACCAGGATGAAGCTACAAATGGCTGACGGATGTTGGAGTTTATTGACCTCCAAAGTATAGCAGGAAGTAGGTGGAACCCCCTAGGAACAAGTTGACCTTCTCACAAACTTCATCATAGAAAACCAGTCATGCTTGCAGAGATTACTACTCTCTACTCACTCAAAAGTTTTTAAAACTGTTTTAACCACATATACTAGAGACCAAGAGCTTTCTAATGAGCCAAAGAACACTCAATTTGGATAAATACTCAATGAGCTATGACCTCTGCAATATGCAGCTTTAATGGAGACCTTGAAACAGAGATGAACCTGAGGACATACATCACTTGCAGAGACTACTGCTCTTAACTCACAACTCCAATGAATCTGAAAATTTACAGAATACAAATAGACTTGGAGAGCTTTCTAACAAGCCAAAGAACACATGATTTGGATACATACACAAGGAGATATGACCTCTGCAAGTTGGATGTTTAAAGGCGACCTTCAGCAGGGATAAAAAACAGAGAACACACACTACTTGCAGAGAGTGTTGCTCTCAGCTCACAAATCCAATGATTATGAAAATTGGTTCTATGAAAGTAGACAAGAAGAGATTTCAAATGAGCTATCAAACATGTAATTTGGATATATAATGAGGGAGATACAAGCTCTGCAAGCTCTGCATACAAAAACTAGAGTAGCATAGAGATACTCTCTTGGACATCCCACAAGATCACGACTTTTCTCCTCTTTTTATAGCATGGGAAACTAATCTAAAACCTTCCTAATACATCTAAATTCGTGGTAGACACTTGGATGGAGGTATTACATGACTCAAGTGCTCAAATAAGCAAAGTATTGATGGACTTTGAGAAGTAGCCACATCGACCTTCCACTAGGACACCACTGAAGCTCCCTTGTGACTCACTAATTTGACTCACCATGTTCTAGAACTCACGTGGTATTTTTGCTACATTTTATGAATAATATGAGCCTTCTTGAAGTATTTGAAGACTTCCCAAAGGTATTTACATAATTTGAAACTTGTACCCTACATAAAACAAATGTTTGCAACAACGGACACATAGAAAAACCATTAGGCTTACTAGAAGGCATATCTCTCACCACTTGTGGTGTGGAATTTGAGCATACTTTTGCCATTTGTGATTTTGCAAAAAATCATGCGTACGAGATGATTTTAGGACAACCATTCATGCGTCAGTTACAAACTGTACAAGATTGGGGAACTATTTCTTTATACTTGCAACATTTAGGAGTGACTACTAAAGTCAATCTTAAAGACTATTCACATCAAGACGTACCCCCAATACAATGGAATACCATCCATAAGACACAAGAAGAGATAGAATCAATACACCCATTGGAATCAGACCCCTCATGGTTGCACGAGGATACTCATTTGTGAATGTGTAAGGTAGCAAAACAAGAGGAAGAAAGGTTAGAAGCCAGAACCTTAGGTGCAGAACAACATCCATGAACTCTTCAAGACCCAGCTTATGCACCTGTAGTATTTCCAGACGAAGAATTCGAACCTCATGGTTGGGCAGAAATCCTAGCAACCATGGATGTAGCCATCAATGAAGAACAATGGACACCCCACTACGAGTGATTTCGACCTAGAGTCAATTATTATGGATCCACCCTTTGCATCAGAGGAAGAATACTTCCATGAAGTAGAAACTTACCCTCAGAGACACGAAGAAATTGTGAATGATGTGAGGATGACCACACAAGTGACCACTAAAAGTGAAGGAAAGAAAAGAAAGAAGAAAGAAACCATGCCAGAAGAAGAAGAATCCTTGTTTGAGGTACCCGAGAACTTCAAGAAGTATGAGATAGAAGATAGACGAATCATGGTACGAATGCCTAACAAAAAAGCCGACGTTGGAGAAGTATATGATAATCGAGAGAAAACCAAAAAAATCATAGTTGCCATAAAAGGAGAAGAAGAAAAATGTACTTACATAGGGCATGATTTGACGAATGCAAAAGAAGAAGAATTAGTTGCCCTATTGCGCGAATTTAGAGATGTTTTTGCCTGGAGTTACAAAGATTTGAAAGGAGTAGATCCGGATATATGTTCTCATAGAATCCCTATGACTCCAAATGCAAAACCTACGAAACAAAAACCATACACGTACAATGATAATTACGCTGTGAAGATTAAAGAGGAGATAGACCGTTTGATAGAAGCAGGATTCATTTATGAAATTGAGCATACCGAATGGGTATCCCCCATTGTGGTTGTGCCCAAGAAGAATGGAAAATTGTGTGTGTGTATTAACCTTAAAAAAGTTAATGCCGCCACGATTAGAGATAGTTATCCTCTTCCTATCACAGAACATTTATTGGAAAGAGTTGCGGGCAAGGAAGTTTACAGCTTTCTTGATGGATTTTCAGGCTATAATCAGAGGTAGCCATTGCTCCAAGAGATCAACACAAGACGGCTTTTGCCATAGAATGGGGCATATTTGCATTTCGAGTGATGCCTTTTGGCTTAACAAATGCACCCGCCACTTTCCAGCGACTCATGTGTCATGTTTTTAAAGAATTTTTACGTAAAAATTTGGAAGTTTATGTCGATGACATATGTTTCTCATTCAAATATGAGACAGACACATATCCCAGAGTTAAGACAAGTATTTGACAAATGTCGAGAATATCAGGTCTGTTTGAACCCAAAAAAATGTGTTTTCATGGTAAGACAAGGCAAAATTCTAGGACACATTGTGTCAAAGAATGGAATTTCCACAGATGAAGAAAAAGTGAAAGTAATCGCAGAACTACCTAGGCCAAATAACGTAAAAGAAGTACAGGCATTCATGAGCCATTGTGGTTATTACAGACGATTCATACACATGTATGCAATCATAGCGAAGCCTCTATACTCTCTTTTGACCAAGTTTGAATGGACAGATGAGTGTGAGAAATCATCCAACGAACTTAAACGACGTTTGTGCTCCCCACCTATATTGACAACCCCGGATTGGAGCAAGCCATTCCATGTACATGTGGATGCATCCAACTATGCCATAGGATGTGTGTTAGCACAACCCACGAATGAAGGTAATATAGATCTTGCCATAGCTTATGCGAGCAAACAGTTGAACACAACAGAAAGAAATTACACTACGACGGAATGAGAAGGATTAGGAATGATCTACGCAGTAAAGAAATTCAGGCATTATTTGTTGGCAAACAAGTTCAAGTTCTTTACAGATCATCAATCATTGTTGTACTTAGTCAATAAACCATGTAACACGGGAAGATTAATACGTTGGTTTCTGTTACTCATGGAGTATGACTTTGAAGTAGTAGTCAGGAAAGGAAAGACACACCTTAGAGCTGACCACCTTTCAAGACTAACCTCAGGAGAAGCTCCTCAAGGAATAGTGGATGAATTACCAGATGCATATTTGTTTAACCTTGAGATAGTACCAGAATGGGCGAAGCCTATTATCCCTATTCTTACATATGGACCCAAGACTCCTAGGATAAGGATCAAAGAAGGAGAGATTACCAAGTCTCAAAGATATCAAATAATAGCAGGAAGTATATATAAAAATGATAATCAAAAGCTTCTTGCTTGTTGCGTAGATGATTCAGAACATGCAAATTGGTTGCAATTAGCACATGTAGGTGCATTAAAGCAACATCACTCGAAATATCATACGTTGCAGACTCTGCATAGACTAGGAGTATATTGGCCTTAGATGGAAGCAAACATCTACAAGTTGTGTAAAGAATGCCTTGTTTGTTCTGAAAGACCACTGGTAGAACATGCTACATTATATCACGTGTCTCTCACACCAGAATGGAGTGAACCTTTAGTGACGTACTTGAGGACGAAAACATTCCCTCAAGGAACGACTTTAGCACGACAACGAAGTCTAGAGCAGGAAGCTCAAGACTATTCACTTATTGGCGTCAATCTATACAAACGAGGACGAGACGGATACTTAAGACAATGTGTTCATGAAAGCGAATATTTGAACGTACTAGAGACTGCACACCAAGGTGTTGTAGGAGGTCATTTTGGCCTCGATAGGGTAATCAAAGCCATCCTCTTTGCAGGATTATGGTGGCCCACTCTTCACATGGATGCACATACCTATGTTAAGAGATGTGATGTGTGCCAAAGAACTCAGTTTCCTACTCGCAGAGATGAAATGCCATCGAAACCCATGATGGGAGGACATGCATTTTCTAAGTGGGGTATAGACTTTGTAGGACCCATTAACCCCCCTGCAAAAGGAACACATGCTGAATACATTATTGTTGCGACAGGTTATCTTACCAAATGGGTAGAGGCAAAGGCCACAAAAAAGAATGATGCACATACGACTGCAAAATTCTTATTTGAAAATGTCTTTACAAGATATGGACTGCCTATAGAGTTAGTGAGCGATCGAGGAACTCACTTTCTAAACCAAATCATTGAATATTTGTTACAGGATTTTATGGTGATTCACAAGAAATCCTCACCATATCATCCTCAAGCCAATGGTCAGGCTGAAAGCACTAACAAGATCCTTTGTAACGTACTGACAAAACTCGTGAACAACAAACGTTCAGATTGGGACAAACAATTACACCATGCTGTTTGGGCATATCGAGTGGCCTACAAGACCGTACTCAATGCAACTCCCTTTCAGATGGTTTTTGGTCAGAATGCTGTGCTTCCTTTGGACTTCTTGATATCGACCCTTAAGGTTGCACAAGAACATCAGTGGACCGGCCATGAATTATCATCAAGGATAATGGACTTGGAATGATTAGGAGAAACCAGGCTAAAAGCAGCAGCAGGAATATACGCAGCAAAGAAGCAACAAAAAGCATATATTGATGCGCTTGTGAAAGATAAAGGCTTAAAAGAAGGAGATTTAGTCCTAGTATATACACTGAAACAACACGCACGGAAGTTAGAAAAGCGAGGTTATGGACCTATGATCATTAACAGACTCTCGACAAGTGGAGCAGTACAATTAGCCACCTTAGAAGGAGACATAATGCTTAATTACATAAGTGGCTGCAGAGTCAGGCTATACCAAGAACCTCTTACTGAGGATATGCTTAGACGACTCACGTTAGAAAAGAAGCGTAAGGAGGAAGAAAATAGAATACGAGCTGAAGCTCAAGCAGAAGCTATAGAACGCATTAAGCGCATGAAGCTACGGAGACAAGGACTAGGGAGAGAACATTATAATCATCTGGAAACAACTCCCAGATACCCCATGGCCATGTGTCAAGCAAAGTCAAGTACTCATCCTAGCATAGTGGACCGGAGACCATTCATTACAGTCAGGCTAGAGCACGAAAACCCTTGCCAAGAGCTCAAGGCTTTAATTGACTCAGGTGCTACGACTAGTGCGATTAGATGGTCCCACTATAAGGACTCAGGAATAGAAATGTGGCCAATTGAGGCATACGTCATAGGGCTAAGAGGCATGGAAACCCCTTGCATGGGTGAGGTGGACCTTCCTATCCTCATACACGATGTGAACATGACAGCAAAGCTACTAGTGTGCCATGACAAGGACCTGATAGAACCCCTAATCCTTGGCCAAGATTGGCTATACGATCACTTAGTGGACCTAAATCTTAGACAAGGCTCCTTGCAGATTGGAACCTTAGATCAGAAGCGAGTGATACCGCTTGACTTCCCTAATAGCAATCCACCTGAAGAACGCAACCCTAGACCCTATGAAATGCATGCGACGGAAGACTGGAAGATCTTTGGTCAGATAAGTCACGTTACGTCTACTCCAACCCACACGGGCTTGGCGATGGACAATCGTCAATCAGAAGGACGTCAGGAGATTTTCCCTTGGGCTTCCTGCAAATTAGAAGGGTCAACCACCCAACCGCTTGGTCAAATGGACACTATCAGCGGTCAAAAGGACACAATCAGCGGTCAGGTGGACTGCATCAGTAGCCACATGGAAAAAACACCCTGCAGTGCCCATCCTTCCACACTTACTATGGACTGGCCTAGACTTTTGCTACAAAACGGAGCACTCCCTAATGGGCAAGTTTCGCAAGTGTTGGACCTCCCTTCTTTTCCAAAGTAGAGTGTCCATCTGACCTCTCAACCTCAACCACAAAGGAGTCAACCACGACGAAGGAACCCAGACTGACGACAATATCAGACGATACAAAGAGGAAAGCAATATCAGCATCACAAAGCAAGAGGCACGAGACAAATATGGGTGCCAAAAGGACAGAAACTACCAATAGATCTCAACAACACGGACAATGACAAGAAGAAGTCAAGGCAGAAGCAGAGTCTATATTCAACATCTCCTCGACCTTCTTCTACAAGTACGAACATTCAACAGATTTGGATCATCAGGAAGTACCTTATGAATCGACCCACACCCATGCAGATTTGGGTACCCAAACAGTGTATTATAGCTCAACCCTCAAGCCATGTAATACATAACCCTCAGAAATCTCTTCATCCTTCAAGACCACCACATCCGATATCACCTTTTGTCCCTCAGCAGAAACATACCACCCGCTCAGAAACTCTTAGGAAATGGATACCGAAACGTATCCAGTTGTCTCCTTAAAACCCATCGTCTAACATCACTCCCACCCCGACTAATCTACAACCTTATAATGACTCACTCATAACTAAACCTTGTACAAATCCACACACTATAACCCAACATCACTTGTAATAACATCTCATCAAGAAATGTATGCATCATTTGAAGCATGTAGGTGTCTAGAGACCTGCATTAGTTTTGCAAGTATCATTCCATAAACCACATCACAACACTTGGCTACACGGGTTACACATCGGTTATGGAAAGGGATTGCGGTCTCACTTTAATGGGATCATGATTAATTTCCATACTAACGTGTTAATCTTTTGTAGCAGATCTTCTACGCACTCGCATCATTCATCATGCAGGCAAAAGGACCATCTGAAGCTGGCCCCAGTGTACCCATGGCGAATATTGGCGAATTACTAGCCGAACCACATCCTACGGCCCAACCACCAAAATTTCAGGGATTTCCAGGACCTATGCCAATTGACGATCCTCCTAGGGGATACACTGAGAAGATTCATCGCAACTCTCATTGGTTCCAAGGATTAGCAGGCCCATTGGGGGATGCAGATTTCATTTTTGAGGCCAATTTGACTTTTGATACCCGTACATGGGCAAAGTACCAATTTTTCTCAAGAGAATTTGAAGGACTACAGAACACAGAAGACTTAACACATGTTTGGGGCAAGAGCAGGTTTCATAGAATATTTGAGTGATCCTTTGCCTAAACCGGATTTCTACAGATGCTACTATTTGGTAACCACATTGACAACTTCAGAGAACAAAGATTTGCCAGGAACATTCATTTTGCCGTCTTTGGTAAATGATCTGCCATATAAAAAGTTTTATCTATCTAAAGATTTGATTAGAGCTGCTATTAAGATACATGGAACGCATACACCGACAGAATGAGAAAGGCTAATTCTAGAGCCTATGAAACGTGGGGATATTACTAAGTGGGAAGATATTTCAGCAATCACACCTGAGCTCTCTAAACCATTGAGGATATGTATGCAACATTTCGCATTTCCAGCTCAGGATAGATTCACCATGCCCCACAAATGCATTTGGTTTGGCTTATATTTAGCATGTACTGGACCTCAAACAGTAGACCTAGCAAGCTAAATAATTGATCAGTTGTACTTAGCACAACATAGATGGGAAAGAAAGAAGGTAATCAATGGATGTTGCGCTCTCACACGCATTGTATATATGTGTTTGGCATACGATTTACCAATCAAGCATGCAATGACAAGCGAGGAGTTGAAAGCATTCAAGGGGACAACAAAGAAAGCTAGGAAGTCTAGCAAAGGACGAGTAGGAAAGAGCATGAGAGGAACCATTCCATACCTACAGGTCTCATAATCACCGTCACCGCAACCCTCTCCAGAACAGTCTCCTACAGAAGCCCCTATAGCTATACAACCTATTCGCATATGATTATCTCGACCTATGGTTACAGAAAGCACTACGTGTGCAGTTACCTCACAGGCAACATCAGTCCAGGCACCTACAACCACTGCAGCAGAAGCTCCCACCACTATTGGTGCGGAAGCGTTTTCTTTTCCAATACCCAACATGGAAGCAGAACCCATAGATACAACCTTTGATTTCGAAATGCCGGATGCTTTCTCAAATGAATTTCAGTTTTAAGAAGGACAGATCTTTTCTCAAGAATATGAATGTCCGAGCTACCCGACCACTCCCCCCGATCAACAACAGGGACAAGTCTTATCCAGCTCAGAAGACGAACGAATAGAAACAGATGATGATGAGGGCGATGATGAAGCCAGCCAAGGCACTCATGAATCCCAAGAAAATGTACAGACAGATGAACAAGGACAGCAAACCGACACCCAAGGCGACACTACCACACACGAAGACGAAACATTTGAGGCAGCAGCTTATACGCTGGCAATCAAAAATTATATCGCACCATGGAAAAAGTTTGGGCGCGTAAGAAGTTACCTGAAGAAGAGAGCCAAACACTCATAGAACACGAAGCCCTAAGATATTTGCAGAGGAAGCCGTTACCGCAATTTGACCCACGATGAGTACGACTCTTATCAAAACCAAGCAAATACATTCGAGTACCGAGAGGTACTCAGTCATCCCAATAGGCCAGGGAAGCACACCTAATTCTTGAAAGGTCTGCAGCCGAAGAGGCTATCCTCGTCGACTCCCCACCCCATACTACTACTGTACATACCACCACAGTTGCCGAAGTACCTACCACCCCAACCGCTCCTCTATCACCTCCCATCCCTCCACTCTCCCCTGTACATCCACTCTCTCCCCGACCATCCACATCTTTCGACAGCGCAATAGCACAAGCCTTCCTTACCTCCATTCCTCCCACACTTCCTGCACCCACTCAACCTAGCCTTCCAGCTAGGACATCCACCCTACTATCCTGTCCATTTTTTCATCCCTCCTTTCCTTCATTCCCCACACCTCCAAGACCCCTTTTCCCATTCGCACCTCCATTAACCTTCTCCCCAGTCTCACCTCCCCGCCCAATTGCCTTTCCTCTTCCTTCTCTCCAGCAAGCAGTACAAGAGAACCCCTCTGTAAATTACTCTTCAACCTTTGTAAATCCAGTATTTACACCCACACACGCACCCACTCTCACGCCATTATTCACAGTCACCACACTTGATACCACATCCAATGACATGGATATATCACTGCCCACCGCACCACCACTCACTTCATTCATGGCATATTTAGGCACCTCAAGTTTTTCCACTATCACAACTGCATCCACATTCCCATACCCATTTCCCTTACCCTATGCATCGACACCCACACACACCACAATCGCATTCACTCCGTCACTAATATTATCACCCACCATAGACACAACATTTCGACAGATGTTCACATGTATGACACAAGTAAGAGATGAGTTTGCATCTCTTGGAAATAAATAGACGCTGCAGAAGACAACCAACGATTTACAGTCGAAGCTCAATTCAGTGACCATCGAGAATGCCTCACTGAACACCCGCTACCAAGAGCTACGAGAGGTATATCACAAACTTGAACTAGAAAGTGAAGAAAAGACAAAAGAGGCTTTCACAGATATCGATAACTTGTTAAGGGCACAGACTATTCGCAATGCAACATTAACGAGAAACATGGGCTTACTCAGACGTCACTTGGCAGCCGCAAAAGAAGAGAACCAGCGTTTACAAGAACAAAACAGAGAAAATTTGGAAGCTGCCCTAGATCAACCAGACCAACCGTTGAGCCCCAGTTGCTTCAAGGCCATGCCCTCAGAATCTATGAAAATGTTATTAGATGATCATGTCAGATTATTAGATGAGTACAACAACATGAATGAGGAATATCAAAAGCTGAAAGAAGAGCATAAACTACTCCAACTAAGAGCACCAATACAACAAGGACTACCAGCTCCTGCGGACCCAGCTCCTGACATAATCGAGGAACTCAACGCATTACGGGCCCAGGTATCAAATCTTCAATCAAAGATAGCTGTATATGAAGCACCCCCCCCGGCCAGACTCCCCACTGGAACTACCAGCAGAGGAAGAAAGAGTCACTATTCCGGTGGAGGAAACTTTTGAAGAAGCATATGAACCCCAACCCATCCCAGGTGGACGAGTCACGGCCGAAGGCCAGACGACTTTCGAACTTCCAACTCTCGCATGGATGAAGACGATAGAAGAACTTGGAACAACCCACTCAGCAAGGGTAGAGGCGTAGTTACACGCCATGGCAATGATTGAAGAAAGAATTTTATAGTCTCCTTATTTTGCTCACTTGGCCCCTTGCAGATACATATCAAGGCATGAGCTACAATACAGGCCTTACTTTATGTTAATGGCGGAATATCAGTTGGCCATAGAGAAAGAAACAGGCAAGAAACCCTCTCACGCTACTCAGTTTGAGCCTGACGATTTGCCAATAGACGCGCATCAAGGAGAAATCTATCAACCAGATTGGCGCAAGGATCTCTTACATAATTATCCAGAGATGATGAGCACTTGGGTTAAGGTACCTCTACACTTCAAGTACAACCCATGTTGGGGACCAGTGCCACGTCACCGTTCCTGGAAGGCATTTGCCATTAAAGTACAGAACAACAAGCAATGCCAGGATTGGCTCAATTACCCATACTTTAGGCCACCCACCAGACCACCTACAGTCGATGTCGTCACTAGATTCGAGCATGATGGCAACGATTCGTCACTGGATCCCTCGCTTAAAACACATGGATGATGGCAACGATTCGTCACTGGATCCCTCACTTAAAACACATGGATGATGTTGCAGCACACATGACTGTCAAGATATTTGACATGATGCAGATGGTTTTCAAAGTCTTCCATCGCATCAAGGCACCCCATGTGAACACCCCCGGTTTCGAGCATGGCAATCTAGATCTAGCATATGATATGAGTACAACGCCATCGCTCCGGGTGTGTTACGCCTGGCACTGTCTTATTAAATACTTAGCAGCGTGCTACAAACAAACCTTCAAAGAAATGTTCACAACCGGTTTCTGGGAATATCACTCAGAAGTGTTCATGAGCAGACCCACACACTTACTGCAGTTATTTTCCTGTGAACAGATGGTATATTCCACGCATTATCGACTCCCGCCATCAGATGAACCGCAGCCCATTGATTGGGAGAAACTCGAGGCAGATCTGGCCCGAGGCATTCGCATATCAAAGCACATCCTCGCTCAAGACCTCCTACAAAATCACATCCGACAGACCGCACAACAAGGTTCTGTCGAGGACGACAGAAGCGAGAGGGAGGGGGGTGTTGGCAGTAGTCAGAGGCATAGAAGACGCGCAAGCATGTGAAGACAGAGCATAACAAGGAAGTAGGGAGTCAGTCGAAACATTTTTTCAAAGACTTATATTTTATAAATGCTTTTTAAAACCTCCAACAGTGATTTTCATTACTTTTGTACCATATGTAACATAGAAAAACCCTTTTTGTAATTTATAGCTCCATTTTGTGCAAGCTGAGGAGTCCTCGAGCTTGAGGAGCTTAGGTAGAATCAGCGTACCAATTTTGGTTATTTTTAGACACCGTTTACCCCTTCAAATAGCATTTAAAACCTATTTTTTAACTATGCCGGTCACTAGATGTGAAACTGGTCAAAACTAGTCTAGAATCTATAAAAAGATCTAGAGAGCTCATTTTTTAGGTTACTTAGTGTTGGTTAGTGTGAGCTTAGAGCTATTTTGAGCTTGTAAGAGTGTTCTTGAGTAATAGGTTGATTTTCCTACCTTCCATTGTGTCTTGCTTGTCTCTTCGTTGCGTGTGCATCTCTATGACTATTGTGGGTGGCAAGTGATGGAGTACATTTTCATTAAATTCTGAGTAAAGTGTTATAGTGAGAATTAATACAGGGAATACCACGGCCAAGTTTTGGCAGTGTTAGAAGATATGATTGGAGGCGTGATTGTAGTTGGCCACCAAATCCATAATTAGCCCACTCCTCCAGCACTTTGGCATGTGTGGAAGTTAAGGTTGGGATTTGGCATCATCATTCGTGTGGCCTCTAGAGTCTATATAAACAAAGAATTGGCACTCATTTTGGGCTATTAACATTACTTCTTTTGTCATCAATATCATCTTATCAGTTAGAGTTTTGGAATCTCATATTGATGTTCTCTACTGTTGGAGTTACTTCTTGGCCACTTTCTGCATTCTATTGCATCTTGCCCACTATTGTTGAGTCCACTATGTGATGATCACAGAGTATTGGCTTTGCAATGGACTTGGTTATTAGCATACAAAGTAGTTGAGTATCCCTGGCTTGTAACTCTTAGTCTATTGCATTTCTCTTGCAGAGATTTCTTGATTGTTAGATTACTTCTTATGTTGATTTCTTATTGCCTCTCAAATAGCAATCTAGTTCGCTGTAATGTTCATTTGGAATATTTCTGGTTCACTATAATTATTTGAAGGGTTAAGAAATTGATCTTTTCTCTTATATGTGTGCTTTCCATTTTCCCCCTCTCTATGTATTTATTGTCAAGAAGTGTACAAACATGTCATAGGATATACTTTTGTAAGGAAGAACTCCCCTCGAGTAGAAGAAGTACTAGAAGTGTGGACATAGTGGCTTTTCTACAGTTTGGCACTTCTCAATAGTTTGGTACCGAGTACCTCCTCTACAAGTTCACATAATTAGGTAATGGTACATGGATCTATTTGTGGGACACGTTTTTGGGTAATGACGGATGATTTGTTAACACATATTTTTATCATTTATGAAGAAGTTAAGAATTTCCTACAGTCCAACTGCTCACTTTTATGTCGCCTTCATGATGCAAGGAGAGGACAAAGGAATATGGAGTATTATAATATCCAATTTTTTTATAGATCTTTAGGGATATTGTGACATTCTCAAATTTCAAATCATGTTTATAGATTGAAGGGACTTAGTTTTATGGCATAAATGATTGTGGGGTTTGGGAGACATGATAGAGCATAGTTGTTACACAAACACTCTAGAATTCGCTAAGGATGGGTGCACACATAATATCTAGGGTTATCATCGTTTACCTTATATGCTATTAATCTCCTCTTTGAAACTCAAAAACTATTACACCATGGTGTAGGAATTATATTTGATTACATCTTCTAATGATGATGATTTTGTGCATACCAAGACTCTTGTAGCTGATTCTTTAAGTAAAACAAATAATCTCTACAATTTTCATTGCTCTTTTTTGTGTGAGTCCCTTCTTGATCAATTCGAAAGTCTAACATTCAAATTTAGAGATGTTTTTCAAAAAGTTTTACTAGGTGGATTACCACATGCTATGGGAGATATAGATAATGCAATTGGATTAGTTGAGATACAAACCAAATTAGTAAACCCATCAGTTAGTATCCTGAGTCAAACCCAACATAAAGAGGTATATTTAAAAATTCAAAATTCCCTTAATAGAGGATTCATTAGGCCTAGTAAGTTACGTTGAGTGATACAAGATCTCTTAGTAACTAAAAAGGATAGCCTTATGAGAGTATGCATTGACCAAAAGGGTCCAAATAAGGTAATAATTAAGAATAAAGATGGGAGGTTTACTCCACTCTTGTTGGATTACCCAAGACGTAGAGAGGTCATAGCTGATTTTGGGTAATTATGGATAGGTTAACCAAGAGGGCTAGGTTTATTCCAACATATAATACAATGACCCCCAGAACGGGCTAAAATTTTTGTGGAGATTCTATGTTGATTCTATGATCTTCCATTAGAAATTGTTTAAGATCCAAGTAGGATTTTCACAATCCACATTTAAAGAGAAGTCTTCAAAAGATTTGATTCTAAAAATTACTATGAGTACAATTGAACATCCATGGATGGATGAGCAAACATGAAGAAAATCCTAGAATATATGCTTTGTGCATATGTGAGTGAATGACAAACTAGTTGAGAAGAATATTTACCTATATTATAGTTTGCATATAATAATGCCAAACAATCTTCCGCACAACACAATCCATTTACGCTTATGTATGGGTTTTATCTAGGAGATCCTTATGTAGTAGGATTGAGGCATGATAGCAAAAAGGTACTTCTTAGAAGATATGAATGGCGTGCTTAGGTTTGCTAAGAACATCATCAACAAAGTTCAAGCTAGAGTGAGACTCTATGTTCATCCTCAATAGAGAGAAACCAACTTTTGGGGTAGGAACAGTCAATGCTTGGGTAGAGGGAAGGCATGTCACAAAGATTCGGATTATGTTGGTTGTGTAAACAATACAAATCCTACATCAGGTTACATTTTTCATTTTGTTGGGGGTGTTATCTCTTAGAGATCTTGTCTTCAAGAATGTACATATGTTTCCACTACAGAATCAGAGTATGTTGCAGAAAGTGAGAGGATTTCAAAATATGTTTCCACTACAACAAACAGAGTATGTTGCAGCAAGTGAGAGTATGGTGGAATAAAAACATCTATTGCAAAATAAGTATTCAATTAAGGATAAATTAACTCATGCTTGAGAGGATGTGATCAATGAAGTAGTCGAAAGCCTCTGTTTATGTGACAATCAACACAACCTCTGGATCCTAAACAAGCTTAGAGATTGGATAGCAAAACTCATGGAGAAACACTACTCAACCAAGCATTGAAGAGCAAAACCATATGGTTTAGCCAAGAAGGGGTAAGCAGAACACCTTATGAAGTATAATGGTCATTGAAGAGCAAATCATGTACTAGTAGACACAATTGGCTCTTCCATTTCATTTTATTTTTATTTCATTGTCATCGTCATTCAAATAATTGTATCATATTTATTACTTTCTTGAATACCTTTCATTTTATTATAACAAAAAGGATGGATAAAAAAAGAAAAAGAATAGAAAAGAATGAAAATGCGTAACAAATAAAAATAAAAAAGAAAAACGAAAATGTATACATAATTTCAATTTTGCATTGGAGGTCTTAACACATTTCAAACAACAAAGTCATGTACAAGGCACTTGCTTTTTATTTCACCCATGCACTTGCACTGATTAGAGCACATGAGATGGATTAATTCAAAGACAAAAAGTAAATATATAAAGTCAATATGACTCCACAAAAGCAAAGGAAAAGTCTCAAGAAGAATAACAACATACTCTATATAGATCTAGATCTCTAATCTCCAAACATCATCTGAATTGACAATGATAATACACTTTGAAGTTATGAGATCTCAAGAAAACCCACCTAAACTATGCAAATACCCCTTTTCAAAGACCACAAGATCTAAGAGGAGAGGAGTGTTACATTATGTCATGGTCCCATTAAATTATTCAAAAAATTTAATTCTTTTCTTCAAAATTTGTATCTAGAAGAATCACATATAGAAGTGACCTTTGTATTTTGTAGGCTTCGTAGCTTAGGGAAGAGTCTTCCCTCAAAGAATCTGCAATAGTACATACATTTTGAGTAGGTTATTTCATGTTCTTAGAGTTTTCAAATTAGAACATAAGTGATTATGAGGAAGCATCTACAAAAAGATCAAAATCCTCATTTGTAAATATTTTTTGCTAGTGTGAGTAAGAGAGCTCTTCTTCTTGAAAATTTTGATAAGAAGCTTCATGAATTCTTGGTGACTTATTCCTTCTTGATTTTTTTGAGGCGTGGCACTTGTTATTTTCTTACATATATGTCTACTATCATTCGGATGAGTGCTTTTGGTCTTTTCTCACGAGTACAAGTTATTTTGTGCTATTCTTGTCTATTCATTGGTTGCATATATTTTTGGCTCTATATAGAGCTATAGCTGATATACACATATATTTTGAATTTTACCTAATATACTTGTAGATCTTCTCATTAGCTTTGAAACAAGCCATTATAAACTCAATTTGGACAAGAAACATGAGAGATATGGACACTTGTCTAACTAATTATTTCTTTTAAATCACTTGTGTGAGCCCAACTTTGAAGATGAAAATGAACTTTTGATTGTGATCGCATGCTCAAAGATTTTTATCATCATGATTAGATATTTTTATTGTTATGATAAAAGATATTTATTGTTATGATAAAAGTTTTTATCACCTTGATCAAAAGTTTTGTCAATATTCTTTTTTCATGATCGCCAATATTCTTTTTTCATGGTGGATTTTATAGTGGTGATCATTTTCACATTATTTTGGGTCTCATATTTGGATGATTATTGAAATTGAAAAAAGAATACGATGAGCTTGGCGAGACATCTATCCATCTTGTACGCTTACTGCCTTTGAAAACAATTAATTAGACATTTACTCTTTGTAGATTTGGCAAACTAAAGGTGTATGAGTGTCCCATGGATTGCATGTCAACAATTTTCTATTTCAATGTTGAATGATCTTTGTTCCATGTATTTGGATAAGTGTGTTTGGTTTCTTCTCGTGATTACAAGTTATTTTATGCTAATTTTTGGTGTCTATTCATAAGTTGCATATATCTTTGGCTCTATATAGAGCTATAGATGATATACACATATATTTTAAATTTTACCTAGTATACTTGTAGATCTTCTCATCAGGTTCAAAATAAACCATGATAAACTCAATTTGGACAAGAAACATGGGATATATGGCCATTTTTTTGACTAATTATTTCTTTCTAATCGCTTGTGTGAGCCCAACTTTGAAGATGAAGATGAAATTTTTTGTGATCACATGATTACAGATTTTTATCATCATGATTAAAGATTTTTATTTTCATTGTAAAAGATATTTATCATGGTTGCATTGATCAAAGATTTTTATCGACATCACTATGATCAAAAGTTTTTATCGCCTTCATCAAAAGTTTTGTCTCACCACGATCGAAGATATACATCATTATTACCTAGAAAAAAAAAACTATCATGATCGCCAAGATCTTTTTTTTTTTCATGGTGGATTTTATAGTGGTGATCATTTTTCACATAATTTTGGGTCTCATATTTGGATGATTAGGCAAATTGAAAATAGAATACTAGGAGTTTGGCAATACATCTATCCATCTTGTATGCTTAGTACCTCTAACAACAATTAGGTAGACGTTTACTCTTTGTAGATTTGGTAAACTAAAGGTGTATGAGTGTTCCATGTATTGAATGATTTAGAAGAAAAAATGGGGAGGCAACACAACATACTAAATTAAGAGATGCATGGATACACTATTATATTAGGTACAACAATATTTTAATATTCAATGTATTCTTACAATGAGAATTACTGTGGACTAGAGATTATATTTAACCAAAATCAACAAAACATGCACAATCATCCCCCAATTGAGACCCAAATAGCTATATAGTTGAATTATTCCTTTCTATTTTATTATTTCCTTATGCATTATTCATGAAAGATTTATTTAAATAGAAGTATTTTCATATGTTTTCGCATGGAGACATGAGCATGATGTTGTGAGGGAATGAAAGTAATATGCATGCATGTAAAAATGCATCCTACGAAAGAGATTAAAACATTTTAATGTCTTTAATAGTTATGATGGAGTATGATGCGTGCATATTTTTGCTATTGGCACACATGATTATGAGAGAGAGAGAGAGAGATTGGCTATGATCTTAATAAAAAAGGTTATAGATTGTACAATTCAAGCAACAAAGGATTCATTATAAGTAGAGATGTTTTGTTTGATGAAAACAAGTCATGGTTTGAAGATGATTGCATGAGAATCAAGTTAGCTTATGACCTAGAGGAAGACTTTTCAACTCTATCAAGAAAGAATGATTACACACATGAAGCATCAAGTGACTATGAAGATGACTAAAAACCTTCAAGGAAAGAAGTTAACACTTGGAACTCCAAAGGCAAAGCCAAAGTGCAATACTTGAGGCAGAATCCTCCCAACAAACAACGAGAAGGTCAACTAGAGAAAAGAAGAAGCCAGAAAGGTATGGCTATGATACATCATTGGTCACTAAACACTCTATCAATTTAGCACATGATTCAAGCTTTGAGGAGCCCTCATCTTATGAGGAATCAATGAAGAAAACACAGTGGATGAATGCCATGGAGGAAGAGATTGAAGCCCTATGGGAAAATCATAGTAAGGAGTTGGTACACAAGACTTCATCTATGAAGATCATAGGATCAAGGTGGTTTTACAAGGTAAAGAAAAACTCAGATGGCTCTATCAGCAGGTACAAAGCAAGACTTGTGGCCAAAGAGTATGCACAAACACAAGGTATTGATTATGAAGAGAAATTTTCACTTGTGGCAAAGATGCCAACTATCATAGTACTTATGAGAATTGCAACTTGCAAGAATCGAAAGATTTACCAAATGGATGTTGAAAATGCATTCCGAAATGGATGAATATCTGAAGATGTATACATTGCTTAGCCTCTTGGTTTTGAAGATTCATCATTCCCTGAATATGGATGCAGGTTAATGAAGCGCTTATACGGTATGAAGCAAGTCCCAAGGGCTTGGAATAGACTTGTCACCTATTTGCAAGATAGAGGATTCATTGTTAGAAAAGTAGATCCTTCACTCTTCATCAAGAGGCATCAATCTGAAGTCATATACATATGTGTATATGTTGATGATATTATAATTACAGGTAATGATGCTCAAGGTATAAGGAGGATCAAGCTTAAAATGAAATAAGAGTTCAAAATCAGTGACCTAGGGAAACTCATCTACTTCCTAGGGTTGGAAGTATGTATCTTAGTCAGAGGAAATACATCAAAGGTATGCTTGCTAAGTTCAAAATGGAGAATTCAAAGGTTGTAGGTACACCCATGGAGATGAATATGAAGTTCAATGCTCATGAAGGAGAGCAAATTGAAGATATAAATAGCTATGTGAGTTTAGTGGGAAGCCTAAACTATGCTACCTTGACAAGAGTTGACATTTGCTATGGTGTAAGTGTCTTAAGTCAATTTTTTCACACTCCTAGGAAACCTCACATGGAAACAACCAAGAGAATACTCAAATACTTGAAGGGGACCATCAATGGAGGTTTGTAGACATGATGACTAAGGCATTGGATGGAGTTAAGTTGAACAAGTTCAAAGAAATGATTGGATTACAGGAAGTATTGAAGAGCTGAAGACTCAAGCATATTAAGCTTTAGGGGGAGATTTTGATGCAAAGATCAAGCCTAAGATCTTTACCTATGCTCTTTGTATTTCTCTCAGATTCATCAGACATAAATTTAAATCTATTGGAGCTTATGCTTAAAGGTTTCAAAGGTTAATCCTTTAGATTAGTTTAGTCAAAAGCTAAATGCAGAAGGTGGGAATATCGTGATTGAAGGAAGAAAAAAATCTTAAATTTATTTTTAATTCAAATTCAAATTGATCCCACGAATTAGGACTACCTTTTAGGCAAAAGATCCGACCACCTTCATGATTAGAAATTGTATATAAAAACTACTTCTCTAGTTGTTAGAAAGTAGAGCATCATAGAATGATTATAACTAATTTCGTGATCATACATTGTACTATCTTGAAGTGAGAGAAGTCTTCCACAACTCCATTCTATCATATGTGCAATACAAATACAAATTATGATTCATTTCCATTGAATGGTCATTCTCTGTTTATTGTTATAGTACTTTAAACTACTCAATCATCTTCTCTGAGTGATTTCTTAGTGTGTAGGTAGTCAATGTCTAATATATCACTTGGATCACTTAGCTAGGATTATTTTGAGATTTTTTTTAAAGTTTCATCAACATTGGGTGTTTAGATATTGAGATATGAATGTTATGATATGTCATTGTGTCTCGACACCTTCATCTTCTTGAAAAGTTAGGGTGATCCCCCAAATTTCTTAAACTTATAGCTCAATGCCTAGTGAGTCTAAATTCATGAAATAACTTAATTGTTTGAGCATAACACTTTAAATGAAAGTGTCTAAAATATATCAGGTTAATTTTTACCAGGTTGTGTGCACTGAAAAAATCCTTAATAACTTCTCATTCAAAAATCAAAGGTTTCTCAAGATTTGTGATATTCCAACTCATATGTTTTGTTACAAAGATTTGTGAATGAGGTTCCAATGGACTTGTATGTTTTCAATGCATATTTAGGAAGCAAACGGAGTGTACTTAGTATCCCAGGAGCTATTCTTGCTGGTGATGAGCATGATTTACCTACACACTCTAATCTCTGCAATTATCCTATCACACCTTTACAAAGCTATCTGTGGAAGTTCAAAGAGGACATCACAGCTTCAAGATGCTATTGATGAACTCAAACATACCATGGAAATATACAAAGACAACAATGAGGGTCTACACATTCAAGTGGATGTTCTTCAAAGAGCATAAGATCCTCTACCTTCAATGGTCCCTATAAATGAAGTTTCACAAGTACCAACAACACCTCCATCTCCTCAGCATAGACATGCTTCACAAACTGTATTAGATCTTGAGGAAGCAATGAAGGTTGAAGAATCCATGTTTCCTAAAAAGTTGAAATTTAGAGAGCAACCACCTTTTGAGAACCTACAGACATGGAGAAGGGAACTCTACATTCAAGTTATGGATGAAAGTTTCATAAAGCTTGAGGAGGAATTCTTATCTAGTAGCTTGGAAAAAGGTAATTATTGCTAGGAAAGCTATTCATCTCTTATATCCAAGGCAAACACCTTTTATCCTCATGAGAGAAGATGAGGTAGTACCTCATACATAGAGTGAGAAAGGCACTAGATGATAACCTGCTCTACAATGAGGAAGACCTTGCACATTAGAAGATTAGGTGTACAGAGCCTCTTTGAAGAAGGCATTTCTGGAAAATAATCCTAACTTTTGTGAGCAATTCTCTCTATTTGCACCCTCTTATAGGCATCCAGGTTATTGTCTAGTTCCAAATGTATACAAGTTCTTGAGGCGGCAATGAGACCAAACAATTGGGAAGCAATGGTTGAACTATCCTCAGCTCCCAACATCTCCAAAGAATAAGCTCACCTGCAAATACGTGATCAAGTTAATCAAGCAAACATATAAGATGGAGCATGTACCAGACATCACATGGGTGATAATGCACAAGATCCTCAATGTTAGAATTGTGTCTCAAAACATTCGAGCATCTAAGGTTAGTGGATATCGAAGTCATTGGGTTTCAAAACAGGGATTGCTTATTATTTTACCGTACAGTGGCACCTAGTAAGGAATGCTTGTGGGCATACTACGCATGCTTGATGTTCCTATTGTCCCATTACATGCAAACATTTAATATTCTTTTATCACTTAGTTCTTTGAGCACAGTGCTCGAGTACTTTCCCCACAACCCATGGCACTTAGTGAGAGAGTATAAAGGTATGTAGTGCAGATGGAAATTGAGTGCAGAGAGGTCTTATAACATAGCAATGGGATAGAGTTGTTATTTCATGGGAGAATACCATTTAGAATGTGGTAGACACACTCATGATTCATGATCATGAATGCAAGCTATGCATCCTCAACTAGCTCCACAAAAAGATCAAAAGTACTTTAGAGGCATCTCATTGAGGTAAATGAAGGACATTTCATATATGATGTATGCTCAGAGATACAAGAGCTTGATAAACATTGAGCAGTTACATGAATGGATAGAACTAGAATTGTTCATGTACCTTTTTTATCTCAAAGAAAAGAAGGAAAAAGAAAAAGAAAAGAGAAAAAACAAGAAAAAAATAAAAGAGAAAAGAAAATAAGAAAAATGCAATAGAAACAATTTTAAAATATCAAAATTCAATGATGATTGGCCATTGCAATCTTTGATTCAGATCACTTTGAAGTTGGCAACATCAATCACCTATGAACTTTTCTATTTGGAGGAGATCACATTGGTGATCAGAAACTTCATGTCAAGTATGTTTTCAACTACTGTTACCTGCTAGATAGCAAACTTCTTCATTGGCATACCCTAAGTACTCCAGTCAACCCATCTTTTGCACCAACATGTGATTTTGTGTTTGACGAGTATGTATGTATAGGGTCATATTATGTGGTCTTGCACAAGGCGCATGGTTTTTATCACCCATGCACATGCACTACAAAATCAACAATGTAGTATCTATTTGATACCAAATTCTAGTTGGTTCCACATTCTACACACATTTGATGACTAATGCATGGACTACTCGACTAGACACGACCACCCACCCAAACCTAGTAGTAGTCTTGTTGAGGACAACAAGATCTAAGAGGGGGGAAAAGCCCAAAATCTCTTCAAGTTTGTTAAAAGCTATTTTCAAGTTTACCCACTTTTTAGATACATAACCCGTGTATTTTTTTCTACCATTGTAAAAATCCCTTTAAATTTTGTAGCAAAGAAGATTCATATAGATTCACAACTTTGTTAGCATTTCTTTGTAATTGTAGATGATATTATTCCTTCAAAAATAATAGAAGAAATAAGAGTTTTAGATTTTTTTCCTTTTATTTTCTAGGACCTATTTTAAATAAAAAGGGGAGGGTCTTAGGAGAGTCCTATATAAAGGCCAAGACCTCTAAAGAGGAATTTTTGGTAGAATAAAGTTGTGAGCTCTCTTCTTACAAATTCATATTTGTGCTTGTTTGTGCATTTTGCATGAGAGTGATTAAGCTCTTGTTTTAGGTGATTGATGAGAAGAAATTATGCAAGGTTTGGATGTATGTGTAGGGCTTTAGAGCTCCTACTTTTGTATCTTGACTTGCAAGTTTCATTGCTTATTGAGAGCTTCAAAATGAGCCAAGGCACACATCAAACAGGCATGCATCAAGGGGGTTATAACCATTTTGGTGATTCAGCCCCGTTTGAAGCATCGAGCAATAGTACACCTAGGGAAATGTCAGATAGCATGCATCCTTGAGTGAATCAGATAACAAGGGCTTGGAAGCATTGGATATGCATGCACTCAATCCCATCAAGTACATAGGAACTTGATCTTGTAAAAGGACATGCTTGTTGGTCCTCTAGGAGGTTGATGAGGGGAGATACTTCTATCACTCTACTTGATGGGCGTCCATCACATCTACTTATGCTATTGAGTGCAACTAGGTTGAGGTCTACTCTTCGCATATTGATATATTAGAAGTTTGTGAGTGCACTCTATGTTATGATTCAATACTTCATTGATCTTTGTAATATTTTGAGGACTGAATTTCTTTAGAAGTATTGGTAATAGAGGAATGAAGCAATATTCAACAACAATGAGTCTTCTTCTATCGATTCATTAATTTATGTGCACAAGAATAACTCATAATGCCCTAAGCTTGTTAAAGATGCCCACATAAACTCCAAGGATGAACTCATGAGAAATTGTAAAAGTAGTAGATGGAGAAATTATGTCTTTTCATTGCTTTAGTCTCTTAGAATTCTTATGGTAAATACTTGGCTCTCCCAAAAAGGGATTGAATCATGCAACTTATATGGGCCATGTACATCTTTTGATAGTTTCCTCTTCAATTCAATACATTTTCTAGAAAAGGAAAGGAAGGCCTCCTATGTATGAATATGGGACTCATGACCTGAAACCATTGAAAATTGTGAGAGATGACCACTTCTTTGTCCACAAGCATGCTACCCCAATATCATGCAAGTAATTGATTAACCAGTCCAAAAAATTTGTGTGAAGGGTTATCCTTGATAGAATATATCATTTTGTTATGGTGCTCACAAAGGGGTTGTGGATACCATGTCCAGTCTCTATGAGGGCTTCATCTTGTTAATTTGGCATGATTATTCACCTTGAAACACATTAAAGTCAAACGATGAAATGATCCTAAGTTCGTAGTTGCTTACACTCATACAAATGCACTTCATCTCAATTATTTGGCATTGTTCTTCATGAGGGCATCGATTTAGTTTTTAAAGAAGTTTGATCTTCCAATCTATTTTCTCTATAGTCTGTAACAACTCCATAGTTATAAGATCCTCTTTATCCCCCACATGAGAGATCAAGTTTTAAATTTTGAGTGAAACTTGAACATTGGAGCCTTTGGTGAGTCTTCAAGTGTTTTATCACTAGATTATGCCCCCTTGACCTCATAAAGATGCATGCCTAGTAGGTGGTCACCCAAGTGTGGAGTTTCCAGCAAAATTGGGGGTCCCCCAATCTTGGAGATAGCACTAATAGTTAGTGTTACCCTACTTGATGATGGAGAACTTAATTTGGCGTCACCCAATTTGTACAAGGAGGTGGCTGGAAAAGTAATTGCCCACATTATCAAGTGTAAAAATGGTGGGTGCCTAGTTGTGATGGGGCAAGATAGGAGGTTGCCTTGCCCAATCCTCATGGAGTAGGTAATTAGAGGTCTCCTTGGGAGTGCCTTTTGATGATTTTGTCAAATTGGGAGTCACCCCAACTTAGTGTGCTTCATCCTAGGTGGTTGCCCAACATCTTGTTTCAATAGCAAGTAGTCAGCCACATAGGATATGTCCATATTTGGGCATCACCCTATCTTGGTGTGAAGGTAAAAATGGAGATTGGTGCTGCCTAACTAGCATAGGGATATGGTTATTGATATGTTTAGGTATTGATGTGTGTGAACACACTAGGACCAACGGGGCACTTTTTTCCCTCTTTAGGAGGTTTTCCCGGCTTGTATATAGGTCTATTGCCCTAACGGGTCACTTATCTTTGTACATTCTAGTGGTAATACATTCAATATTTTGTGTTGTGCTCCAAGCTTCTTCTTCTTCCTTGTATTATTCGCGTGCTTCCACAGACCTCAAACTCTAACAATTGGTATCAGAGCAGGTTGTCGCTTCATCTAGGGTATCGTCAACACCCCTTTGGTCATAGTCTTAGAATTGCATGAAATTTGGTGAGCATACTCAGGGTGATTAAGAGATCAAAACAACTTCGTTCTGTGGTGCCAAGATCGCGGTCTGACCTCATTTTGGCCTTTGAATGCACTATCATAGTGCTTGTGCATGCAATTTTATCTTTTTGTGCCAAAGATATATACAGGTTTTGGTTAGCCAGTATAAGTGTCTTGAAAGTCTGCTACATGTTTAGTAGAACTTGATAGGGTAGTTTTATTCAACTTTTGGAGATACAATCAATTTTCTACATTAGGGTATTTTAGTCAGTGTCCATGGCTGAAAGCAATGATGTATTCCATATGTTGGTTGTTGAGGATATGTTGGACGATACCAATTACGCATTATGGGCTTATATGATGCTTCATGTATTGGTTGCAAAATGAATGTGGAATATTGTGCAAGGTGTTGAGAAATGTCCTATTACACCTGCAAAGACAGTTGTTGAAGGTGATGCAGACGACGTTGAAGATGATGATATTCTTCATGTTCCTGTTTGTGTTGTGGTTCCTGTTGCACCTACTGTAGAGAAAATTTGGTGGGATGGTAGAGATGCTCAGGCACATGCATTGATAGCCTTGTCTGTCAAACGTGTCGTTATTCCTCACATTTGCTCTTGTAGAACGGCTAAGGATGCTTCGGATACACTTATCACTTTATACCAGGCAAGAAATGAGGCTCGTGTTGCTTATCTCCAAAAACAGTTGGAGAGTGAGCACATGAATGAAGGAGATTCCATGGAAAATTTTCTGACAAAGATCAAAGATTTGAAGGAACAATTGATTTCTGTTGATGAAGTCTTGGCTGACAATTCATGTGTGTAGATTGTTCTGAATGTTCTTCCCAGTTAATATTGGAGTTTTGCTTCTACTCTTTGTTTGATGATGAAGGGCAATCCAAATGACTTAACATTTCACGAGTTAGTCTCTATTACAGGAAGATCAGTCTAGGCAAAACAGATCCATTATCCGTGTTGCAGATCAAGCTTTCTTGGCTATTCAGAAGGGCAAAGGTAAATGAAGCTCTTCTACTAGTAAGCAACAATCTGCTAATTCTACACAATCAAGAAGGATGATAGAGACGAGAAGAAAACAGAAAAGAAAAAATTGTTTTGCAAATAAAAGGAAATGATCATGTCATAAAGAGCTGCTAAAGAGGCAAGGAAGAAAGAGGCTAGAATGGTTGTTGTAGAGGCCTCTACACCTAAAATAGAGTTTGCTAATCTTGTGCAGAATGAAGAATGGGCATTTATCACTGTTTGTAGTTATGGCCCATCTTCTCATGAAGTCTGCAATAGACTAAGATGTTTGGTATTTTGATAGTGGGGAAGCCAAACATATTACCTCACAACGCAATTTCTTCACTTCACTTGAGCCTACCCCTATAGGGAATACTATCACATGTGGCAACAACTCCTCTTATCCGTAATGGGAGTTGGTAGGATCATTCTGACTACTATTGATGGTAGTTATTTTACATTTTTAGATGCTTTATTTGTGCCACAAATCAAGAAGAATATGTTATCAGTTTCAACTTTAGCCAAGATTGTCTTGGTTATGAAATTTGTTGATGACAGATGTATAGTTCATGTTTTGTCAAATGGTGATGTCATTAGTGCTTCTAGCATTTTATGTCGTGGGCTGTATAAGCTCATAGACTATGAAAAATCTATAAATGATTTAGCATATGTAGTACATGATTCTTAGGCTATGTCAAATGCAAAGCTTTGACATGCACGCTTTGATCATCTAAATTTTGCTAGTTTGCTATGCTTGCAAAAATTTGAAATAGTGTTCTCTCTGCCCAAATTTCAAGCACCTCATAAACATGTATGTGAAGGCTGTATTTTGGGCAAAATGCAGTATTTCTCCTTCCCAAAAGATGGTTCAATTCGAACTACTAAAAAATTGTAGCTTGTTCATACTGATGTTTGTGGTCCTATGCAGACACCTGCTTTTGGGAACTATCTTTACTTCTTGACTTTCATCGATGATTTTTTGAGGCATGCATGGGTATACCCATTGAAAGCAAAGTCCGAGGTGTTAATATGCTTCAAACAATTTCTAGTTTTGGTTGAAGATTTGCCAGCATGTAAAATGGGCACCCTCCATTCTGATCGAGGGGGGGGGGGGGATATATGTCTTCTGATTTTAATGACTTTTTGGCTGATGTGGGATAAAACATCAGTGTACAGTGCCATATGCACATCAACAAAATGGAGTTGTTGAATAGAAGAACATGTCACTCATGGAGATTGCGAGGTGTATGGTCAAGAGTCGGGCTTTACCACATAGTTTCTAGCTTGAGGCTATTATGTGTGCAACATATGTACTTAACAAGTGTCCCACTAAAGCATTGCAGTCTATCACTCCATATGAGGCTTGGCATGGTCGTAAGCCAATTGTTGCTCACCTATGTGTTTTTGGTTGTCTAGCATATGCATTAATGCCTGAACAACAATGCAAGAAATTGGACGACAAGCAATAAAATGTATTATTGTTGGGTATTGTTCTGAAAGCAAAGGCTACCGTCTCCATCATCCACAAACTAAATGCATTTTGTTCATCCGTGATGTTGTTTTTGTGGAAGATGCTATTTAGCCATTACTTTCATGTACTAAGGAGACATCAGTTAGCTCCAAAGACATGTACGACACTTTGCTGCCTCTTTTACACGTGGAGAGTCTAGTGTTGGTCCAAATGAGGCAACTTTTCAGCCCTTATAGGTTTCATGTGATGATGTAGATCATTCCATTTTTTATGTAGATTTACATGATGCACTTGTTGATGAGAGAGTTGATATTGAGGAGGCAAAAACTATGCCAAAATGGCTGGTGCAGACTTTGTGTGATAGAAAGTTAGATGCACCTCTATCATATCAATGCTTCTGTTGCATCAGATTGCTATGCTATGGCTACCTCTAGTCTCTGTGATGAGAATGAGTTTGTTTCATTTGATGAAGCACAAAATTCAAAAATTTGGATGGCTGCTATGCAAGCTGAATATGAAACTATAATGAAGAATGGTACCTAGTCTTTATGTGACTTGTCTCCTTGCAAGAAGGCCATTGGCACTAAGTGGGTATACAAGATGAAGCGTAAGCCTGATGGAACAGTTGATAGGTATAAGGCTAGGCTTGTTGCAAAGGGTTATGCTCAAGAAAGAGGCATTGATTTTGATGAGACCTTTGCTCCTACATGTCGAATGACTATTGTTCATAACATTTGTGCACTTATAGCTCATCAGGGTTGGAATGTACATCACTTGGACATTAAAATTACATTTTTGAATGATGACTTGCATGAAGAAGTGTATGCCTATGGTTTTATGGAGAAAGGGCATGAAAACAAAGTGTGCAGGTTGAAGAAGGCGTTATATGGTTTAAAGCAAGCACCACGAGCTTGGTATGAAAATATACATGCCTATATGATTGCAAATGATTTTGAGAACAGTCCAACTGAAAGCACCTTATATGTTAAGCATGCAAATGATGTGCTTCTGATCATTGTTGTCTATGTTGATGACATGCTACTCAGTGGTCTTCATGAGAAGCATATTGCTGATGGCTGATTTGCATGCCTCATTCTAGATGTAAGATTTGGTGCATTTTCATCATTATTTGGGCATTCAATTTATGCAAGTTGATGGCAGAATAGCTTTGTGTCAAACAAAATATATTGACACAACTTTGAAGACTACAGACCTATTGCCACTCCTATGGAGACAAGTTTACGATTGAGTCTTCATGATGTTGGAGATGCATTTGATGTTGTTCTCTATCAGCAAGTTGTTGGATGCTTGATTTACTTATACGTTACTTGGCTAGATATTTAGTTTGCTATCTCACTGATGAGTAGGTTTATGCATTGCCCAAGTGTCAAGCATTGGTAGGCGGTTAAGCACATCTTTTGCTACTTGAGTGGTACCCGGCTACTTGGATTGTTTTATCCCAAGGGGGGATCACTACCACCAGATTTACATGCTTTTTTTTACTCTAATTGGGCTAGTTGCCATGACACTCATGTGTCCACTGGTGGCTTTTGCTTCATGCTTGGTAGCTCATGTATATCTTGGTTGAGCAAGAAGCAGCCTACTGTGGTCACTTCTAGTTGTGAGGCAGAGTATACGACAGCTTTCATAGCGACTATTGAGTGTGTGTGGATCAGATGCCTTATGGTTGATTTGGGTGTTGGTGAGCCTTTTGCCACCACCATCTTCACTGACAATCAGATTAGCATTGGCAGTTGTGAGGAACCCTGTGTTCCATGCTCGCACTAAGCACAATGAGGTGCATTATCATTATGTCCGGGAGAGGTTCTCTGCTCAAGAGATCAGCTTGGCATATGTGCCCATGCAGGAGAACATTGCAAACCTTTTCACAAATGCTCTACCTAGGGAGAAGTTTGAAGCTTTCCGCAAAGCTTTAAGCTTACTTCCTTTTGTGGATTGATTCCACATAGCTTGGAGCTTCCTTATACATGAGTGCTAGCTCCTTGTTGACCACATCACTCCAAGGGGGGGATTTGTTGATATATTTAGGTAGTGATGTGTGTGAGCACACTAGGACCGTCAGGGCACTTTTTGACATGTTTAGGAGTTTTCTTTCCCCGTCTTGTATATATGCCTATTGCCCTAGCATTTCACTTATCTTTGTACATTCTAGTGGTAATACATTCAATATTGTGTGTTGTGCTCCAAGATTCTTCTTCTTCTTCCTTGTACTATTCATGTGCTTTCATAGACCTCAAACTCCAACAATGGTGAGCTAAAAATGGCTTCATCCAATTGGGATGTGGTGAGAGATGATATTGCCCAACTATACAGAGAATTGGCATAACGTTGTAGACAACCAAAGAAGTGGTGAGGAGGTTGCCCTAGATTGTTCTCTACTCCAAATGGTAGACACCCTCTCGAGTCTCCATGCATGCATAAAAAGGAGGTGGCCTCACCCTATCATATGTATAAAGGTAGTTGCCTATGTTTGGATATAAAACAAGTATCTTAGTCACCTTATACTCCCCTTGGAGGTGTCCCATGCAAAAGCTCTACTCCACGCAAGCGCTTCCAAGATCCCTTTAACAATCTCATGTCTTCTCTTCCCTACCTTGTCTTGCCATAGTGTCTACCTTGTGTGACTTTTGATGTTTCTAATAAATTTGATGTCCTCTACATGTATAAATAATCCCCCCACCCCATGAGGTTCTCCACTCAATTAGTGTTCATCACCACTTGAAATACTAATTAAAAACAATATGAGGCCACAAGGTATTTAAGGTATTGTCCAATCACCAAAGAGCCACTGTTGGAGAGAATGAGTCCCCCCACAAGGAACAAGAATCTTCCGAATCTTATGAAGTGGATATAATCAAATGACTAGCAAGGTCACCTTCTCTATAGATTCCCACATCAAGTCTTTGCACCTTTCAGGTGTAACTACACCTTTATTTTGCTTATTCAAACAAAATGAACTGCTCAAAATAAAATGAACTATGGTATGTACAATGAGTGAGTTTCTTCCATCTTGATTCAAATAGAATTAGACTCCACCCTGGAAGTGCTATCTAGGGGCTTCTTGTACTCATCCAAGTCTTTCACTTACAAAGATCCACAAAACATCTCTTCCTTGAACCTTGAGTGTTTGCCATAAGTCCTCCTCTTTACTTCTCTCCTCATGTCATCGAATCTCTTTAGAGTTGTAATGTCTTTCTTCTTGGTTCTCTTTAGAGCCATAGTGTCTATCTTCTTGTTTTGATATGCTACTTCTATCCTTTTATTTGCCCTCCTATTTAGAGTATTAGCAGTACCATGCAAGCAAGGCTCTCTCCTCCAATAACATTCTGTAGCTTTAGGGTGCCTCTTGCTGCATTTCTTCCATGTACTGGATTCCCCGTGATTTGAAAGTAATCTTACCTTTGGGCTATGTCCACATGGTACCATAATCATTTTTCTTTGTGGGTTGCTGAATTGATGATTTAACTTCTCTTAGAGATGTATGTCTGGCAAGAATGATTCTTCTTCATTAATAGGGACATTAGTACTACCTATCTCATGCTCTATGATTGGATCATTGGTCCATTTTGATGAATTTTTGGGAAACAAGACATCCTTTGGTACTATTGAATCATATGGTGTAGCCTGAGGTGTTGGGACATGTTCTACATAATTTAAAACATCCAAATAATTATTGACCATTGTTTATTCACCTGGACAAAAGAGTGTAGTGATCGTCTTTCGTAAAAATTGACCACTGAGGTCAAGTGGCCCACTTGGTGGTTTCTACCTCCTTGGAGATGCCTTTTTTGGAGGTGCGTGAAAAAAAGAAATTTGACCACCTTGCTCAAGAGAAGGAGTTAGTTCCATAGGGAGAATTAGCCCATTTTAGCCTAGGGAAGGATCCTTTTCTACTTGCCCACTACCTGCTAGGTGCCCAACTTGGGCCTCGTGATGCCCACTACTTGCTAGGTGCCCAACTTGGGCCTCATGATGTCCACTTGGGCCACACTGGGAGAGCTGCCCACTTTGGGCTTCATGATGCCCATCTTGAGAGAGGTGCCCAATTCGGGCTTCATGGCACCCAATTTGAGACATGTGCCCAATTTGGGCTTCATGGCACCCACTTTTTGCTTCTTCATCTAGTTTCCTGTAATCACATATCTTACCTTTTCCTTATAGTTCAATTGTAAACTATCAATCTTTTACTTTTTTTTGGATTCCTTGTGCTTCTTCTATAGAATGCTCATTTATGTCACTTATTTCTAGTATGCAACATTCTACACTACCCATCATCCAATTTAATAGAGTATCTTCTTCATGAGGTAAAGAAGGCAATGATGGATCCTTCCTCCAAGTGTATCTATAATTGATTATTAGCCTTTCTAGAACTCCGCAACATGTTCCTTTGCCAATCTTGTAATGCTTTTGCTTGCCTTAGTCAAGGCCTTCCCAATAGTAGAGGATAATAATAACACCTGTCAAAACTTCATCTTTTATGGAAACAAACAACCTAGAACTTTCATAATCTGCTAGTGGTGCACGAGGAATATTTCCCACCTTTTCATCCATTTGTATAAGTTGAAATAGACTGACCCTGTGGTGAATTCCCTTCAAAATTTCCTCAATATGTAGGTTGATCTTTTAGCGAAGTCCTCACCCTATAATAGGCTTCTTTGATGGCCACCCCATCCTCCAAATCATCCCTTTGTCTTTCTTCTTTTTCCTTGATTCCTTATTGCTTCTCTACATGATTTGCTACCCCTTACCTAGCCCTAGTCATCATAGGTATTGTAGATAATGAAATAGCAAAGGATTGTGGAGTCATAGATTCTTTTGGAGACACTCCAATCATATGGATGAGACTAGGGCAGTTGTGAGGACAATCCCTTGTATAATGATCCTTGGGATCTGGAAAATGTTCACATAGAGGCACTCCCTCGGGTAGAGAGGATTTGCTTTGTACATGACCATATTTCTCACAATGATAATACATTAAAGGTCTAGCATATCTAGGTCGATTCTGAAAATTCTCCTCTATATTATCTATATTTGAAGTACTATCATAAAAGGTGTCAATAACTTGATTATTACCTCTCTAATGGGTTCCCTTGAGGTAGTAACAATCGTGCATCTCATGGCCACCTTTGCCACAAATTGACAACTTACTCTGTATGGGGCAGTTTATGTTGGAGTGACCATTGTTGTTGCATGTGGTCCAAAACTCCACTTCATGATGAAGTTGGGCCACTAAATCTTCGTTCTGGCACACGGATGGGGAGACAATCTTATCTTTGTTTTGACTTCATTGTATCTTTAGCTCTTCTAATTCCCCTCTAATTTGCTTGATTGGGTCAAGATTTGCAGTGTGGTTTGCTTGAGTCCCTCCTTCAAAGTGCATTCTAGCCTCCTCTATGTGAGAGGCAACTGCTACAAAGTTGTTTAGTGTGGCATTGAGTCTGAGAGATTCCCTAAGCTTCTATTGGTATGACCTAGGGAGAGCCTTTTCTATCCACTTCTTGACCAAGGAATCACTTGGAGCATGTGGTAATCGGGAGACAAGTGCTTTCCTACGAGTATGTAATTCATGAAAAGATTTACTTGGGCATAATTTGAGATTTTTGAGTTGATCTAGGGCTCGCTCTGAAGAATCACTTGGTCCGAAGGTTTGTGAGAATGAAGTCTTCAATGCTTCCTAGGTGGTGAAGTGCCCATCTGCATATTGGTTGTACCACTTATCTGAAAGCCCTTCTAATGTAAAAGGAAATAGCACCAGCATCGCGAAGTGAGCACCCATCCCCACCCAAGGCTTTCTTCAAGGCATATGACTAAGGTGGCCATCAAGGCATAGACCTTGGCATACCTTGTCATCCAAATCACGGAAGTCACTATTGGCCCCGTTAGCAACGTGTGAGGGAGAAGCTCAATGATCAAGGAAGATGGAGGTTCCCGAGACACCATCTTCTTTGACTATGAAGATAGATGAAATTAATGCTATTTTTTATGATGCTGATGTGTTGGCACTTGATAGTAGTGTGCCCATTGAGGCTCTTATGGTTGATTCTCTTTCCCACACGTGGTTGCTAGATTCTAGTGCTTCTTTCCATGTGATACCACATAGAGAATGGTGCTCTAGTTATGCAACAAAGGCCCTTGGTATAGTGAGACTTGGTGACTCTTACTAGTGTGACATTGTTGCGATTGGAGATGTATTTGCATAGTTCATTGATGGTTCAAAATTTACTATGCATAATGTATGCCATGTACCTCAGTTATCATGCAGTTTGATGTCAATTGGTCAACTTGATGACCTTGTTTACAAAGTGGTTTTCTATGCTCAATCCTTTTGCATATCAAAGGGCAATATGGTTATTGCAAAAGAAAGCAAAATTAGCTCACTTTATCCCTTATTTGTATCATAGAAAGAACACTTTTTAGCTATTACTGAATAGCCTATGGCTTGTATTTAGCATGGCCATTTGGGCCACATATCTCATAGTGGAATTGAAAATCTTTCTCGTTTTGGATACTTACATGTGTTATCTTTCTCTAATTTCTCATTTTGTGAGCATTTTCAATATGGAAAGCAAACTAGGAATGTGCATAAGATACACATTGACTCTTCAATTCAACTTTAGATCTTGTTCATACATATGCTTCATCCTATGCCCACATGGCCATTAGGGGGGTCTCTTTATGTTATCACTTTCATAGATGATGCTACTAGAAAAGTCTAGGTAAATCCTATCAAATTGAAGGATGAGGTATTCCCTACCTTTAGAAAATAGCCTGGTTTAGTTGAGACTAAAAAATGAATTAAGTTCAAGGCTTTATGTTCAGATAATGGGGGTGAATATACCTCACATGAATTCAACCTTTTCTATCATCCTAGAGGAATTTGTAGAGATTTTATAGCTCCTTATACCCCAGTACAGAATGGTGTAGCTGATAGGATAGATTAGTTTCTATGCTACATCATGCAAACCTTTCACAAGGCTTTTGGGAAAAAACAATATTGATTATAGTTCATGTTATTAACCTTGCACCTACTACTACCAAAGGTCTGAAAGTGGCACAAGAATTATGGATAGGGAAGCCATCATATTATGATCATCTTTGAATTTTTGGTTGTGAAGTGTATGTTCATATACCCAAGAATCTTAGACAAAAGCTCGATCATAAGTTAAAGAAATGCATTTTTCTTAGATATGGTCGAGAAGGCCAATTTTGATATTGTTTATGGGATCATGAAACACAATCAATGATCAAAAGTAGTAATGTCATTTTCAATGAGTCTAAGATGAATAGATTATCAATAAGGAGGTTGAAGTGAGAAAATTGTGTTTGAGGATACTAGTCCTCCAGTTAGCATGCATAAAAATGCTCCACATAGGGATGTTCAAGAGAATGTCCAATTAGATCAGTCTACAAATGTTCCTATTCAGCAACCATTGAGACACCCTGCATGTGTCTCACATCCACCTGAAAGTCATGTTCTAGGTTTGGATTTTGTTATGCTAACACATGCTGGTGAGCCTTCTTTCCACAAAGAGGTTATGCAGATAGATGATCATGCCAGGTGGGAGCATGCCATGAAGAGTGATTTGGATTCTATTCACAAGAAGGATACTTGGGATTCGGTACCTTTGCCAAAGGGAAGGAAAGCTTTACCATGTAAATGGGTATATAAGTTGAATTCACATCAAATAATGCTTGTCCAAAGTATAAATCACAACTTTTTGCAAAGGGTTTTAAGCAACAACATGGTGTTGATTTCAAGAAAATCTTTTCTCCAATGGTCAAGATGAATACCTTGCACATGTTCTTGGATTCGTTGCAATGGAGGACTTAGAGCTAGTCCAAATGGATGTGAAAACTGGTTTCTTGCATGGAGATCTTATACATGATATCCATATGGAAAAACTAGAGGATTATGTAGTTCTTGGCAAAGAAAGTATAGTTTGTAAGCTGAAGAAGAGCTATATCTACTTAAATAGTCCCCTAGACAATGGTACCAAAATTTTGATGCTTTTATCAAGTCTCAAGGCTATTCTTGAAGCAAGTAGGATCATTGTCTCTACACAAAGAGATGCTTAGATGGTATCTTGATATGCCTTATACTTTATGATGATGATACATTCATTGCTGGGAAGTCCTCTTATGACTTGTCATATCTCAAAAAGAAGTTGAGTGAGACATTTGATATGAAGGATTTAGGGGATGCCAAACATATTCTTGGCATGCACATTACTCATGATAGGAGTAAAAGATCCATACACTTGTCTCAAAGTGAGTGTATATCCAAAGTACTTCACATGTATAATATGCAAGGTGGAAAGACATTGAGTACATCTTTACCCAAATGCATGAAATTGAGCAAGGGTGATTGGCCCAAATCAAATGAGGAAAAGGAATTCATGACCAAATTCCATATCAGTATGCTATTGGTAGTCTCATGTATGCAAGTATATCTTAGACTTTCATCTAGGTTTGAGACCATAGGAATAGAACCTCATCCAAAGTTATCTCCTAGGTATTGTGGTCCATTCACAATACTCAAGAGAGTGAGAAAGATCTTGTACCAACTCTAGCTTCCAAAAGGTAGCTAGATCCATCATGTTTTTCATGTAAGTTATGTTGGAGTTAGATGTCTGTGGAAGCACGCGAACAACACAAGGAGAAAGAAGAAGCTTGGGGCACAACACACAATACTGAATGTATTACCACTAGAATGTACACAGATAAGTAAAACCTCCTAAAGAGGGAAAAAAGTGCCCCGGTGGTCCTAGTGTGTTCTTCACACACATCACTACCTAAATATATCAACAAATCCCCCTTAGGAGTGATGCATTGAACAAGGAGCCGACACTCATGTATAAGGAAGTGCGAAGCTATGTGGAATCCATCCACAAAAGGAAGTAATCTTAAAGCTTTGTGGAAAGCTTCAAACTTCTCCCTAGGCAGAGCCTTCGTGAAAAGGTGTGCAATGTTCTCCTGCGTGGGTACATATGCCAAGCTGATCTCTCTAGTAGAGAACCGCTCCTTGACATAAAGATAATGCACCTCAAACGTGCTTAGTGTGAGCATGGAACACAGGGTTCCTCACAACTTCCAATGTGCTCTGATACCAATTGTTAGAACAGCGCAAGGAAGAAGAAGAAGCTTGGAGCACAACACACAATACTGAATGTATTACCACTAGAATGTACAAAGATAAGTAACCCATTAGGGCCATAGGCATATATACAAGTCGGGGGGAAAAAACCTCCTAAAGAGGGAAAAAAGTGCCCCGACGGCCCTAGTGTGTTCACACACATCACTACCTAAATATATCAACAAGTTGGCAAAATACAAGATTGAGTGGACCTTCATTTTTGATAGCAAGGTGGTGAAGCCAACAAGAATATTATGCACTCATGATAAACGAACTTAGAGTCACAATAAAGTGGAAAAGGGGTTCAAACAATTGTCTAGTAAAGTGGAAAAATGGTTCAAAGGATTGTCTAGTAAAGTGGAAAAATGGTTCAAAGGATTGTCTAGTAAAGTGGAAAAATGGTTCAAAGGATTACATGAGATGAACATGATTCAGAGTCAATTTCCCAATTGTGAATGCTCATGATTCTTCTTAAGGGAAAGCAATACCTATAAACAACTATGTACAAAGTACATAGGGCCAAAGGAAGCGACCATCCAAGCTTCTTTTCCTATGTGCCTTCTAGTGTTGTTCTAAGGACAAACTAGAACTAAACCTCAATGTAAAAAAGGAGAGGCTTTGAGCCTTTGAGGACTTAGACCACACTTTTGTGGGATGGTAGATGGGAAGATTCATGGCGATAAACTTAGGTAGCACATGGGAAGATGGCGATAAAAGCTTAAGGCATTATACCATGATTGCCGTGATTTAAAAAAAAAATGTGGTGATGTTTTTGGAGCTTTATTGACTTAAGTGGAACACATTAATCCAAGCACGCGGTAAAATTTTGGGAAACTCGGTGCATTTTTTTTTTTGAGGCACGTCCAAAGGAAACAAAAAAATTATCGTTGTGATAAAGATAGGTGTGGACCGATTAAATAAGTGGGAGAGATAACACGATTAAAATTGGAGTACAACATGCAAGATTTTATCGACCAAAGGATTGCTCTAATTGTTTGCATGCATTAGGTTGTCTGGTTGGGCTCTTCGCCTTTTGAAGTGGGGGTCAGGGTTCAACCCTTCCTTATGCTAAGACAATTATGGGCTCTAGGCCAGTGTATTGCCATTGGGAAGATTTAAACGAGTTGCTTTCGGACAGTTCTTTTCATGTGCCACTTTCGATTATTCAAACCCCTGTTTTGTGGGATACTGGGGGTCCCATGGGTACTATGACCGTTCACCTATAAGGTTTTTCTTTCAATCAATTCAAGCAAAAGAGATTAAGCTTTGAATGAACTTCCACTTTAAAAAAAAGGGGGATTGCTATAATTCACCACCCGAGTAATCATCCCATAGCTCTCTAGGTTGCCACTCATATCACCTCTAGCCATCTATGGTGGAAAACAAAGTGGTGAGGTAAAATGGCAATGTCCAAGAAAAAGAGCATGGGACATGAAAGGGTGTAAGTTTCAGACATGATGAGAAGAAAACGAGTGCACCTTTTGAGGTTTGAGCACAATAAAAATGTTCTATTGTTGTTACTAGAAGAGGTACAAGTTACCAGAAGAGGTACATGCCCAATATAGTTGTAGCAAATAACATATGTCTTTCTAGTTGTGGTATGATAGGTACATGCCCAATATAGTTGTAGCAAATAACATATGTCTTTCTAGTTGTGGTATGATTATTCAGGGAGTTCACGTGTGGTGAAGTAGGAGTGATCTATCAAATGGGAGTGGTGCAGATAGTTTGACATGAGTAAGTTACCAAAAAGTCAAGCCAAAGATCATTTTGAACCTTCAAACCATACATGTGAAGCGGATCCTCTCATGTATTTTGATTAGCCTACCAAGGTATTGTTGTTGGCCCAGGCAAAGGGGTGAACCCTAGTGGTCATCATGATAGAAATGAAATACACTCCATACAAATCAATTCAACAAAAAAGAATATGAACCCCACATGAAGTCCAAAGATAAATCCTTTTGCACATGAAATTTACCTTTTGCACATGAAATTTAGAGCACAAAAATTAAGATACATTATTGAGTTTCACTAGATTCTTCTTTCATAATGTTAGGACAACAAGTAAGATAATGTCCATGATAAGGGGTTTAGATTCTGTACCAATAAAAACCAAGGGAATTGGGATCATTGGAGAGACTTTGATGAATCACTCATATCCTAAATTTCTTGCGCATTAGCAATGCAATCCTTGATCTTATGACACTATTGTGAAACATTTGAACATTAGAATGGTACTTATTTGATTCCTGATTGAGGAGATAACTATTCCCAAAAGATTGTTTGAAGCATGAAACCTTGGACAAGTCTTTGAGAGATTGTTTTCCCAAATAATTGTTGAGAAAAAAATTGTATGCATGATTATGGTATGAAAAAGGCACACTTTTTTTGAGAATGATTTGATTCATTGAGTGTAACCACTTGCATACCTGAATGTTTGCTCATTGCAAAGAATCCTCAATGTCAATTAAAATTGGTCTATATGCTTGCTCATTGCAAAGAATCCTTAATTTCAATTTGATAGAAGCAAGAAAATTTATTTGAATTGGTGATTGTAAATTGAAAAGTTGGATTTTTTTAGTAATTGTTTGCATGCATGAGACCCTAGCCTTGTTGCATTTGTTTCACACAAAGACCATGTACATGCACCTAAGACCTGATTGGACCCTAGGGAAACATAAATTGGTTAGAAAGCATATCTCCTCTGTTGGGCATAGTAACCTACCTATGCCCAAGTCACTCTTGTTTGACCTCATCAAGTATAAGTCAGAATTCGATTGGGACCAATAGCAATGTCACAAACACATGCAAGGGGAATCAATCAACTCTAAGGAAGAAGACACATCTACTCGAGATTATTGTGCTTTGTGAAATTCCAAACCTATAATTCCCATATGGTAGGTGTAATAAAGTGATAAGTAGGATATGGTTGAACCACACCCTTGACAGATAGGAGATGGTTGAACTACACCCTAAGAGGCAGGATTAGGAAATAATCCTGAACCATGGCTTTTGGGGAAGTGGTTATCACACTCCTAACCAAGAGGTTGTGAGTTCAAATCCCCTATAGTTCATTACATTGGTATAAGAGCTAGGTTAGTATGCTTGGGCAAGGTTGATTGACTCAATGACCTCTCAAAAAGGTGCTTGGACACTCTATCATGTGAAAGGGTAGGAATTGGAAAGGTGGTGCTTTGAGAATTCTACCCAACAAAGATTGAGGTGTATCTCTCAATCTATAGGTCAGACTAAGGTGTGTAAGATGTCATTAGAAAGATCTCAAAATGAGATTTCCATGTCTATTGAGCTAGTTAGGAACTATGAAGATCTTGGGACACCTTGCATGGCAATTGATTAAGGGTTCAAGATTCCAAAACATGGGTGAGAACAAGGTTAAAGATACTACGGTTGAGAACAAGGGCTCAAGACACCAAGGTTGCGAATAAGAAGGTTCAAGACACCAAGGTTGAGAGCGACGGTTCAAGACACGAAGGTTGCAAACAAGGTTCAAGAAACTATGCAAGGTTGAGAACATGAACTCAATGGTACCTAGGGAATTCAAAACCTGTTTATCGAGGTAAGAGGGACACAAGAGTAGATCATTGAGGTCAATGATCAACCAAGGTGGGAAGAATGTAATAAAGTGATAAGTACAAGATGGTTGAACCACCCTTGACATATAGGAGATGGTTGAACTACACCCTAAGAGGGAGGATTATGAAGTAATCCTCAACCATGGCTTTTAGGGAATGTGGTTAGCCCATCACACTCCTAACCAAGAGGTTGTGGGTTCAAATCCTACAATTGATTACAATAGGCATCTATTTATGTGGCCTAGATTGCTAGGTAGATAGGATAAAGACCCTAAGTGCTTGATGGTCTCCCTTCACCCAAATCATGAAACTTTGTGATGACTACTATGAAGATCAAAAGGTATTGCCTACATACTCACTCTTGAACTTGCCCATACAAACAAAAAAGGAGACATTGTGTTTGAATTAGGCAATAGTGATGATGATAACAAACCTCATGAGGCTCTTCCTACATGATAGTAGGGATGAATCTAATCAATGCATTTAAGGTCACTTGACTTCAACATGAGACTTTCTAGAAAGAAATCTACAAAGAAAAGCTCGTTTGCAACCAATATTGGTCTAATATTATAACCCCACCTACCAAAATGTTGATATAATTTGGTAGTGATGTGTGTGAACACACTTAGGATTTTCAAGGGACTTTTTTCGCTCTTTAGTGTTACACTTATGTGTTCCTCAAGTAGCTTTGATGTGAACTTTCTCCCTATACATGAGCATTTACTCTAGTGTTGGCTAGATCTTTTTCCCCCATGCTACCACATACATGATACACTCATATGTGGTGGTACTTTATACTTAGGGATATTATTCATCTTTTACTTTATTTTTTTTCATCATCAATAGAGAGGGATATTCCAACCATTCATCTTCTCTGTGTGTCTTACTATGTTTCTGCTCCTTATGTGTACTCCTTGTGTGTCTCTCACACTTATACACACACACACACACCCAACAGTGATATCAGAGCAGGTTCAGCTCCTTCTCAAGTCTTGGTTTTTTGTGTCATGGCATGTGTGCACTTTTAACAATGCAAATCAATTTTGGAGCATAAAAGATTGATTTTCGATATGCAAAAAAAATTTCTAGTAGTTGCATTGAAGTTTTACCCCCATTTCAAAGCCATTTATGTAGTCAAAATTGCCATCAAAATGACAGATTGTGAGCTGAAATTTCAGCATTCATTTTGAAGTAAATATCTTTTCACATTCTTCTTCTTTCATGAAATGAGGGGCATCAATGAATTGTATGGCATGCTTCAAGTTGAAGATAAGCTTGATGGGACCAACTATCCAATGTGATCTTACATGATGAAACATGTTCTTGTTGCAAAACAACTATGGAACATAGTTGCAGATGTAGATTGAAGAGCCCCAAGTTCTTCTACTTCATATTGTGCTGTCATAGATGAAGCTACTTCTTCAAGTAGAGTGGTTGCTCCTTCTTAACCTACATAGAAGCAACTTAGATGGTATGGCAAAGATGCTCAAGCTCATGCATTGATTGCGCTTTCTATGGAGAAACATATAGTTCTACACATTTGTTCATGTTCTACATCAAGATAGGCATGGGAAACTCTTGCTTCTTTGTATCTCATGTATATTGAAGCACGTCTTGCATACTTAAGAAAGAAAATTATGTATGTATGGATGAAAATGAGTCTGTGGATGTGTATATGACACATCAAGGACTTAAAAGAGCAATCAAAAAACATAGATGAGATTATTTGGGATGCATCACTCATCTCCACATTGCTGAAAGGATTACCAAAATCTTTTCATAGCTTTTCCACTGCACTCTGTTTGGTTGCAAAAGACAATTAGAATATGTATGTATTTGATGAGTTTGTGTCTTTTCTTTTGCAAGAAGAGCAATATAGAGTGAGTAGGAGTGGCTTTATTGAGGGAACGCAAGCACTTTTGATCTCACAAAAAGGGAAAAGCAAGTATGATTCAGCTTTGGGTTCATGAAAACCAAAGCCTCAACCTTCCTCTTCCACTCATTCCTCTAATGATGTTGATTTGCAGAAGCAGAAGAGATGCAAATACTGCGAGAAGGCTGATCATACTAGTGATGAGTGTAGAAAGCTTGTTAAGCATAATGAAGAGAAGAAGGAATGTGGAATGTCTATTGCTGAAAATTCTTCAAATTCAAAGAATGGAGTCAACATGGTTCAATTTTTTTGGGCACGTGTTATTAGATGTCCTCATTTGAGGAGTCCAATGTTGCCATGGTTACTTATCTTTATCAGCAAGTTGTGGGATGTCTTATATATGCATGCAACACAAGGCCGGATATACAATATGTAGTTTCTGAGTCGAGTGAATGCATGCATAGCCCTAGCACTAAGTATTGGCAAGCAGTGAAACATGTGTTTAGATATCTCAAAGGCACTTTGAGTTTAGGTCTCTTTTATGGAATTCACCCATGCTTGCATGCTTTTATGGATAGCAATTGGGTTGGTTGTTATGATACTTGCATGTCCACTAGTGGTAGTTGCCTTTTCCTTGGAGACCAATGCATATCTTGGTTGAGTAAGAAGCAACCTACAATCAAGACATCGAGTTGTGAAGCTCAATACAAGTAAGTTTTCATAGCTATAGTGGAGTGTATATGGCTAAGATACCTATTGATGGATCTTTGCATGGAGATTGATGTTGCTATGCATATTCTTATTGATAGTTGCATTGGCTATTGCACAAAAATCTAGTGTTTCATGCACAGACCAAAGATATTGAGGTGCATTATCACTATGTGAGAGAGCAGCCTCATATAGGAGATATTGATTTGGCATATGTGCCTACATAAGATAATGTGGTAGGCATATTCACCAAAGCTCTTCCACCAAAAAAGTTTGAAGCTTTTCGCAAAGCTTAAGGCTTATTGCCTTGTAGGGGTTGATCATTCACTCCATGTATGTGTTCACATCATTCGCTCAAAGGGGTTTTGTTACACACGTGTTCCTCAAGTAGCTTTGATGTGAACCTTTTCCCTATACATAGGCACTTTGTACTCTAGTGTTGGCCATAGGTTTTTTCCCCATGTCACCACATACATGATACACTCATATGTGGTGGTACGCTATACTTAGGGTATTATTCAGTTCTTACTTCAATAGAGAGAACTATTCCAGTCATCCATCTTCTCCATGTGTCTAGCTTCATTCGTGCTCTTTATGTGTGATTCTTGTGTGTCCCTCACACTTCTATACACACCCAGCATTTAGGAGGTGCTTTTGCTAGCTCAGATGCCTATAACCCTAATGGGTCACTAATCTTTGTACATTCATTTGATAATATATATTCTGTTGTGTTTTGCTTCAAGCTTCTTCTTCTTCCTTGCGTTGTTTGTGTGTTTCCACATACCTCTAGCTCCAACAAATGGTAGCAGAGTAGGTCACTACTTTATCTAGGGCATCATTGACACTCCTTTGGTCATAGTCTAAAAATCGCACGAAACTTGGTGAGTGTACACGAGGCAAATAGTAGTTCAAAAATTCCTTACTTTGTGGTTTCAAATTTTCATTTGGCTTGTTTTGGCCTCCGAATGAAATTTCATCCTTTTGTGCCAAACATATATATATAGGTTTTGGTTCACCAATACAAGCAGCTCAAAGTCTACGATAGGTTTAGCAGAGCCCACCAGGGTGTTTTTGTTCAACTTTTTGAGATACAATCAATTTTCTAGATCAAGATATTTAGTCATGGGCCATGTATGATAGCAATGATGTATTTTTTATGTTGGCTTTTGAGGATTTGGAGTGTACTAATTATCCATTGTGGGCATACATGATGCATCATGAATTGGTGACAAAAGGGTTGTGGAATATTTTACAGGTGTTGAAAAATGTTCTACTACACCTACAAATATTGTGATTGAAGGTGACGTAGATGGTGTTGAAGATGATGATGTTTGATTCTTGGTTATGTTGCAGTTCTTGTTGCACATACTACAGAGCAACTTCATTGGCATGGCAAAGATGCACAATCACACACATTGATAACTTTGTCTATCAAATGTGTCATTATCCTCCACCTTCACTCATGCAATAAAAAAAAAATGCTTGGGATAATCTTACAACATTATACTAGGCAAGAAATGAGGCTTGTGTTGCTTAGCTTTGAAACCATAAAAAATTTGCAGGAGCAATCGGTTTATGTTGATAAAATCTTGCCATGTAGTTCAATTGCACAAATTGTTCTTAATGATCTTCTAGATTCATACAAGAGTATTGCTTCTATGCTTTTGGTTGATGATGAAAGGAAATCCAAATGTCTTAACATTTGAGGAGTTAGTCTCTATTTTCTTGCAAGAAGACGAATAGGTCAATTATGCATTTTGCAGGTCAAGATTTCTTAGCTAGCGAGAAGGGCAAAGATAAATGGAGCTCATCTAGTAGTAAGCAGAAACTTGCTAATGTTACACAATCAAAGAAGGAAGAGAAAGATGATAAGAAAACATAAAAGCAAAAACAATTTTGCAAGTACTATAAGGGAGATTATCATGCCATAAAGATTTGTCTTGATTTGATTGCAAGAAGGAAAAGGTGAAAGAGGCTAGAGTCGTTATTGCACATGCCTCTACAACCTTTTTTTTTAAGGAATTTCAATAGAATTACACCTAAAATCTTTTTTTAGGATCAAGAATGGGCATTTACTATTTGTATCTATGAATCATCTTCTCATGCATAGTGTAGATTTTGGTACTTTGATAGTGGTGCAACCAAACATATTACCTTGTAGCACAATTTCTTCACTTCACTTGAGCCTACCCCTATAATGAATACTATCACATGTGCTAAAAACTCCTATTGTCTTGTAACGGAAGTTGGAAATATCATTTTGACTACTGATGATGGTAGCTGTTTCACATTGTCAGATGCTTCATACGTAGTTGAAACCAAGAAAAATCTGTTATCAGTTTCTACATTAGCCAAGATTGGCTTGATTATCAAATTTGTTGATGATATATATACATTTCATCATGATGATGTTATTCTTTTTTCTAAAATTCTATGTCATGGTTTGTATAAGCCCTCGTAGACTATGCGAAACCTATGAATGAGCATGTGTAGTTCATGATTCCTAGACTATCTCATATGCAAAACTTTATCTATCTAAATTTTGCTAGTTTGCTACACCTATAATAATCTAAAACGGTGTCCTTTGTGCCTAAACTTGAGGCACCTTCTAGACATGTATGTGAAGGTTGTATTTTGGGCAAAATTCAGTGTTCCTCCTTCCCAAAAGATGGTTCAATTAGAGTTGCTCATAAATTACAACTTGTTCATAGTGATGTATCTAGTCTTGTGTAGACACCTTCATTTGGAAACTACCTTTACTTCATGAATTTTATTGATGAATTTTCCAAGAATGCATGGCTGTTTATTTGCTTTAAATAGTTATTAGCTATGTTTAAAAACTGATCAGCATGTAAATTGGGCATCGTCCCTTCTGATTACAACAACATAGAAAATTGGATGATAAAGCAATGAAATGCATTTTTCTTTGGTATGGTCCAGAAATCAAAGGTTATCATCTATATCATCCATAGACTAAATGCATTTTGGTTATCTATGATGTTCTTTTAGTAGAAGACACAATTAAACCCTTAAATCCATGTACCAAGGAGACATCAGTTAGCTTGAAGGGATGTGTATGACACTTTGCTTCCTCCTTTTATAGGTGAAAAGTCAAATGATATTCCAAATGAGGTGATTTTTCAACCTTTACAAGTTCCAAATGATGATGCAAATCATTCCATTTCAATGCAGATTTACATGATGCACTTGTTGATGAGAGGCTTGACATAGAAGAGGCAAAAGCTATGCCTAAATGGCCAATGTAGACTTTGAGAGATAGTAAATTAGATGAATCTTTGTCATATCATATTTTCTTTTAGGCTCTCATAGTACTTCCTTTGCATGAGATTGTTGTGAAATGGCTGCCTCAAGTCTTTCTTATGAGAATGAGCATGTTTCTTTTGATGAAGCACAAAATTCAAAAAATTATACGATTGCTATATAATCAAAATATGATGTTATTATGAAGAATGGTACTCGGCCGTAATGTGATTTGCCTCCAAGTAAAAAGGCCATTGGCACTAAATGGATGTAGAGCTAGAATTTAAGTCCGATGGACCAATTGACATGTATAAGGCTATGCTTTTTGCCAAATGTTATGCTTAAGAGAGAGGCATTGATTTCCATGGCACCTTTGCCCCCACATGCCAGCTGACCACCATTCATAGCATTTGTGCACTTGCAACTCATCATGGTTGGAATTTACATCAGTTGGACATTAAAATTGCATTTTTGAATGGTGATTTTGCATGAAGAAGTGTATGTATTTAAGTCACATAGTTTTGTGTAGAAAGGGCATGAAAACAAAGTGTGTTGGTTGAAAAAGGCATTATATGCTTTGAAGCAAGCACCACATTCTTGGTATGAGAAGCTACCTGCCTACTTTCTAGCACATGCTTTTGAGAACAATCCAATTGAGAGCACCTTATATGTTAAGCATGCAAATGATGTACGTTTAATCATTGTTGTATATGTTGCTGACATGCTGCGCACTGGTCCTAATGAGAAGCATATTGTTGAATTTAAGGCTTATTTTCATGCCTCTTTTGAGATGTTAGATTTGGATCATTTGCATCATTATTTGGACATTCAATTTATGGAAGTTGATGGAAGAATATCTTTGTATCAAACAAAATGTGTTGACACATTATTGCAATGTTTTGGCATTGAAGATTGCAAAACTATTGCCAATCCCATGGAAATAGGTTTATAGTTGAGTCTTCATGATGTTGGAGATGCATTTGATGTTATTCTCTATCAAGAGGTTGTTGGATGCTTGACTTTTTATGCATAACTCAACATGATATTCAATTTCTTGTATTTCAGATAAGAAGGTTTATGCATTGCCTAGGTGTCAAACATTGGAAAGTAATTAAGCACATCTTTCACTACTAGAATGGTACTTGGCTACTTGTAATTCTTTATCCGAAGGGGGGATCATTACCGCTAAATTTACATGCATTTTTTACTCAAAGTGGGTTGGTTTCTATGACACTTATGTGTCCACCAATAGTTTTTACTTCATGTTTGGTAGTTAATGCATATCTCGATTGATCAAGAAGCATCCTACTATGGGCACTTTTATTTATGGGGCTAAGTATAGGGAAGATTTCATAGTGAAATTGGAGTGTGTGTGGCTCAGATGCCTTTTGGGTGATTTGGATGTTGGTTAGTCTTTTGCCACCACTATTTCATTAATAGTCTAAGTGCATTAGCATTTGTGAGGAACCCTGTGTTCCATGCTCACACAAAGCACATTTAGGTGCACTATCATTATGTTAGGGAGAGGTTCTCTACTAGAGAGATCAGATTGGCTTATGTGCCCACACAGGATAATGTTGCAGACCTTTTCACAGAGGCTCTAGTTAGGGATAAATTTGAAGATTTTTTCATATCTTTGAGCTTACTTCTTTGTGTGGATTGATCTCTCTCCACACGTATTGGCACTTCCTTATGTTAAAAATCAATCCTTAAACCTTAGCTCAAGGCTCAAGGGCATGGATGAAAAGTAGGCCTATCATTTGGAAGCTTCATATCACAAATTTTAGCTACCATGGAGTTTCAATCACTTTCCTAAGTAACAAATCACCAAAAAGTTAAGTGGTGATAGATTCTTCCTAAATTGAAGGAGCATTTTTTCATAACCTATATATGTATGAAAACAAGTTGTGAGTGTGTGTCCTGTGAAGGAGTGATGGATGACATTTGTAGAGATGAGATTGTGTTGGAAAAATCTTGCTTACAAAATATACACTTAGATCACCTAAGTATTTTGGAGCATCATCCCCAAACTTTTGTATCAAAAACAAATGAGTTTGAAGATCAAGAAACCTAAGAAACTTTATATTTTGGAAGAGAAGCTCTCAATAATTTGCTCAATGCTGAGAGCCTGGTAGCCGTTGTTTAGAGATATTTTTCACACCTTCAATTAAAGTGTTAAGGTAATTAAAGTAAGTTATTTCATGAATTTAGACTCACCATACACTGAATCTAAGAAATTTGGGGGATAAACTTAGCTTTTCAAGAAGATGAAGATATGCAAAACCAATCACATATAATCATTCATATCTTGTCCTATCTATATGAGACAATTGATAGATTCGACAAAGAGTACCTACACACTTAGAAATGTCTCAGAGAAGTTGACAGAGTTGCACAAGGTATTGTAGCACTAGACAGAGACTGACAAATCAATAGAAATGAAGCATGATATATATTGCTATTGCACATATGATACAAATGAGTTGTGGAGGACCTCTCTCACTTTGATTTGATACAATGTACACTCAGTATGAGTGCAAAGATCAGCTTCAATTACTATGTAATGCTCTTTTTTTCACAACTAGATATACCTTTTCAATGTGATGACAGTTAGGAGTTTCACCTAAAAGATAATTCTAACTTTTAGGAACAATTTGAATTTGAATTCAAAAACAAAGTGGTGCCTTTTGGATTCCAATCATTCATGAGGTTCTCTCTATCTCATCACTTTTATCTTTGACTATGGTAATATGAAGGATTAATCTTTGAATACTCCAAAACACATGTTCTAATGGATTTACATTTATGCCTAAGAATTAGAGAGAAATCCAATGAGCATTAGACAAGATCTTAGGTTTGCTCCATGCACCAACAAATTCTCTTCAAGCCTAAGATGCTTATCTTCAATTCTTCAATATTTCTTGTAGTCCAATCATAGCTTTGAATCTATAAAACCTAATTCCATCCAATGTCTTGGTCATCAAATTATGTCATGCTCATTGTATTTGAACATTGTTGGTAAGTAGATACATATGAAAACTCAATCGCCTTACTTGTGATCTATTCTCTAACGTAGTGATAGTGTACTTCTATATGCTTGGTCCTGGCATGGGAAATTGGGTTGGCTACAAGATGACGTGAACTAATGTTTTCCCCAAAAATGTGAGAAGTAGAAGCCTTGAGACCTAAATCAAAATATAAGGTCTTGATCCACATTGCTTCCTGAGTTGCACTAGCTAATCCTCTATATTCAGATTCATTTGATGAGAGTGCAATAATAGGTTGCTTCTTTGAAGAACATGAGATAAGTTTTGTACCTTCAAAGGTGTGATATCTTGATGTACTTCTCTTGTCATCTTTATTAGAACCCACCCAATCTACATCAAAGAAGAGTTTGATATCTATATCATATGTGTATAGGTAATATAAACCTTCATTGATGGTTCCCTTCAAGTATTTGAGTATCCTCTTGGCTACCTCCATGTGAGGTTTCCTAGGAGTGTGCATAATTTGACTTAGGACACTTAGACTATAGCAAACTCTAGTCAATGTGTCATAGTTCAAATTAAACTCTGATAGCTTGTTATATACTCAATTTGCTCTCCTTCATAAGTACTAAGCTTCATATTCATTTCCATGGGTGTTCCTACAACCTATGAGTTCTCCATATTGAACCTAGCAAGTAAATCTTTAATGTATTTCCTTTGACTGAGATCCATACCCTTTTCTATGTGTATTGCTTCCAACCCTAGAAAGTATGTGAGTTGCCCTAGGTCACTCATCTTGAATTCCTCCTTCATTTGAAGCTTCCTCCTCCTTATCCCTTCAACATCATTACCTGTTATTATTATATAATCAACATATACATAGAGGTATATGAATTCATATTGATTCCTCTTAATGAAGAGTGAAGGATCTACTTTGCAAACCATGAATCCCTTGTCTTGCACATAGGTGACAAGCCTATGATTTCAAGCTCTTGGGGCATGCTTTAGACCATATAGTGCCTTCTTTAATCTACATATATGTTCAAGGAGTGATGAATCTTTAAAACTAGGAGGTTGAGCCATATATACTTCTTTAGATATCCAACCATTTGGAAATGCATTCTTTACATCCATTTAGTAAATCTTCCAATCCTTGGAAGCATGCTCATAGCCACTCTTATAGTTGGCATCTTTGCCATAGGTGAAAAAGTCTCTTCATAGTCAATCCCTTGTGTTTGTGCCTAACCTTTGGCCACAAGTCTTGCTTTGTACTTGTTGATGGTTCCATCAAAATTCTTATTTACTTTGTATATCCACCTAGATCCAATGATCTTCATAGATAAGGTCTTGGGTATCAACTCCCAAGTATGGTTTTTGTGTAAGGCTTCAATCTCTTCTTCCATGGAATTCATCCATTTTGATTTCTTATTTGCTTCCTCATAAGATGAGGGCTCCTCTAAGTTTGAGTCATGTAGATATAATGTTTAGTGACCAATGATGTATATACCTGTATAGCTTCTTCTTCTCTCTAATTGACCTTGTGATGGTTTGTTGAGACGATTGCTACATCCCTAAACTCTTGCACTTTAGATTTGCGTTTGGAATTCCACAAGTTTAAATTCTTTCCTTGGATTCTTTTGTTCATCTTCAGAGTCACTTGATTCTTCAATTGTGTGTGTATTCGTGCTAGATAGAGTTGGAAAGTCTTCCTTTAGATCATATGGTAGCTTGATCTTCCTGCAATCATCTTCAAACCATGATTTGTTTTCATCAAATACAACATCTCTACTTACTATAAAACCTTTGTTACTAGGATTGTATACTCTATAACCCTTTTGATTAAGATCATAGCCTATGAACACACTTCTCTACCTTAGGGTCCAATTTACTTCTTATCTATGAAGGTATGTGTGCATATGCAATGCACCCAAAGATCCTGCAATCATCAAAGCTAGGTCTCCTTCCATTCCATGCTTCATATGGATTCATACCGTCTAGAGATTTTGATCGTAACCTATTTATTGAATAGGTGGCGATAGATAATGCCTCTCTCCACAAGTAGTTAGGTAGCCTCTTCTCAAGCATGGACTTTGTAGCCTCCAAAATGGTCATATTTCTTCTATGTGACCCCATTCTACTTAGGATTGTATCTTGTAGTGATTTTCCTTTTGATTCGTCTATCTTGGAGATAGGAATCAATTCATGGGAGAAGTATTCTCCCCCTCCATTTGACCTCAATGTTCTTAGGGTTTTACTTGTTTGATTCTCCGCAGGAGCTAAGTACTTTTTAAAGCATGAAAACACTTCATCCTTAGGTTTCAAGATTATAAGATATTCCATCTTCTACAATCATCTATGAATGATACATAGTACCTTGATCGAGAGATTGAAGGTTCCTTGCTTGGTCCCTAAAGATCTATGCCAATAAGCTCCAAAACATATCCATGTATATAGCCTTTCTTGGTGAATGGTTGTCTATGTGACTTACCTAATTGAAATGCATTACACTTGTATATCATGTGTTGCTTTGATATGTTGGATCGTCCAAGTACACTCTGATACCTACTAATTTTTTTAAGGGCTCTCTCTCCAATGTGAGTTAGCCTCTCATGCCAAACCTCCAATTCTCATATAGTTTAAGTGCCATACTTGAAAAACGCAATATTCTTGGTGTCTTGGAGTTAAAAAATGAAAAACCTACCTGCCTTTTTCCCTTTTGAAATCTTCTTGAACCCTTGATTTGAATGCTCAACATATGCTCCATGCTTGGTAAATCTTACCTGTAAACCTTTCTCGACAATCTGATCTACACTCATAAGGTTCTTTGTAATGGTAGGCACATAAAGGACTCTACTTAGTAACTTCATGTTACCATTAGATGTCTTCACATTACCTATCTTCTCAACTGGATGTCTTGTGTCATCTCATGTTTGGGCTTCATGTTTGTTCTTTGGAACTTCTAAGCCTAAGAGTAGAGCCACATTTTCTGCCACATGATTTGAGCATCCAAAATCTATGTAGAACACATGCTCATCATACTTACCTTCCTTTATTGTCATGTTCATGAGTAGAAGTAAATCTTCTTGAGCTTGATCATTTGTATAGTTGTTTTAGTCTCTACTTCCTTTGTATCCTCCTTGATAATTGTTGTTGTTTTATTTATAAGACTTATTAAATCACAAAGAGGAAGTACCATTGTTTCACACTATCCTTGTCTCACTAGAATTCTATTCAAACTATATAGCCTCCTTTATTGTATCATCTTCCTCTCTGATTCCTTGGGTTCCTAAAACAATTCTCTATTATGTGATTTGACAAACCACATATAGCGTAGGGTGATGAGCTTTGAGTTCCTCCTTAACCTTGCCTACCTCCTCTACCTTTTCCTCTTGAACCTCTACCTCTACTCGCAAAATTAACTTGAGAGGTACTTCCTTCATCATCAAATATCTTACCTTTCCCTTTGTTGTTTTTGCCTTTGTTCTTATCGATATAGAGGGAAAAGGATTGGTAATATTTTTAATTCTCACCATTCTTCATAAGCTTTGCTTCATGTGTGAAAATTTGCCCCATGAGTGTGTTGAAGTGAGACAGTTGCATATCCGTGTAGAGATCCATGGTTGTGGTGAAGGATTCCCATTTGTCATCCGGTTTGATCCCATTGATGAGTTGCCTCACAATTTTCTTGTCATCAATGATCTCTCCAATGCTCCAAAGTTCATCTACAATGTCCTTCATCTTGGTGACAAGGTCATTCATGCTTTGCTAAGGCATCTTCTTGAGTGTTGGTAACTCCATCCATTGTTGATTCTTCTTGGATTTGGTGCTTGATGAGAAGAATGATTCCAAAACATTCCATCTCTCTTGGGAGGTTTTACAATTCCTAATATGAGGGAGTAAAAAATCAGAGATAGACTTGAGAATGTATGAACTTGGTAAAGCATCCTTTTAACACCATGCATTCAATGTTTCCTTCTCCTCTTATGTTGGTTGGTCCTTGCTTCTGAGCATTGGCATCATCTCATCCCCTAAGATGTATCCATATAAGTTCCTTCCCAGTAGATAAGCCTCCATTCTTAGAGACCATGTTGAGTAGTTACTTCAATCAATCTTGTCAATGGATGATGAGAATCCACCACACATAATGTTAATCTTTAACTTTTCTCTCATACCACTATGAAGAGATCATGGATGTAGTCTGCAGAGATGAGATTGTGTTAGCAAAATCCTCCTCAACACCAGCCTTTATAACTTTGGAGGCACTTAGTACACTCCCTAAGCTTTCAAAATATTCACTTAGATCACTAAGTACTTTGGAGCATCATCCACAAACTTCTGTATCAAAAACTACTTTTGGGAACTTTTAGACATAATAATTTGCCTTATGGTATTTGCAAAATTATTTCTGCTTTTCTATTTTCTTCTCTTCTTTTCCTTCCTTGTTCAAATGTGTGGCATTCGCCGATTTGTAATTACTAGTGGATGATCTCCATTTACCTTTTCCCTTCTAACTAGATAAGAAATCTTGATCTCCAACATGCATAATTGACATGTTATGCTTACCTTGATCTTCGTGTAACAAAAAAGAGGCTAAATCCTCAAATGCTAAGGCATTTGGATTTCCTATTATCATCAATCAAAGAGTGATAGCAAAACGCTGTCTTTGATATTTGTCAAAAACTATCCATAGAATCTCCTTCATTCATATGCTCACTCTTCAACTATTTTCGAAGGTAAGCAAAATGACCTTCATTTCTTGCCTCGTATAAAGTTTTTTTAAGTATATCCCAAGCATCCTTTGTTGTCTTGCAAGAGTGAATGTGAGGTATAATGGCACATTTGATAGACAAAGCTATTAATGCATGTGCATGGGCATCTTTGCCATCCCAACAAATTTGCTCTACAATAGATGCAACATGAACCACAACATGACTAGGAGATTGAAGATCATCATCTTCAATGCCATTTGCATCACCTTGAATAACTATATTTGCAGGCCTGGAAGGAGCTTTTTCAACACCCTACATAATACTCCACAATCCTTTTGCTACCAATACATGACACATCATATATTCCCACAATGGGTAATTAGTACCATCCAACTGATCTTCAATAGCCAACATATAAGATACATCATCGCTTTTAGCCATGGCCAATGACTAAATACCCTTTTGTGGAGATTGACTATATCTCAAAAAGTTAAAGAGAAACACCTTGTCTAACTCTGTTAAACCTATAGCAAACTCTTAGGCACTTGTACAAGCACACCAAAACCTATATATATATATATATATATATATATATATATATATATATGGAACAAAAGGATAAAATTTTCTTGCACAGTCGATATGATAGTGTGTTTGTAGGCTGAAAGGAGCTCACATACTAATTTTCCCGAGTATGCTCACCATTTTTTGTGCGATTCTGAGACTCTGATCAGAGGGATGCTGACAACGCTTGGAGAAAAACACAATACAATATGTATTACCAAGTGAATGTACAAAATATAAGTGACTATATCAACAACTTTCTAATCAAGTATACCTTAAAATTTGTAACTCTTGATGGTTGGAGATACTTCAAGTGTCTGATTATGAACTTTAGTATAAGAAGGGACAATTTAATGTGGTGGTTAACTCATTTAGCTACATGCATATGCTTAATAGATTGAATTTTACTCATATCACTGATGATATGGAATCCATTAGAAAGAAGTGTAGGTTTTATCCTACACTTCTTGATATATTTGAAACCATTGAGAAAGCCGGTCTCAATACATGGGTTCTCACCAAGGATGAATTATCAATGGATAGTCATAGAAGACTCTAGTGGAAGAATCATAGGATATGATTTATATCTATTACATAAAGATAGATGTGTGTCCCTAGAGATCTTTCGATGAGACAACATGTTCTCTATGAGTGTTATCACACACCTAGTGTGGGACACCAAGGAGCTAACAAGGCATATGATCTTGATAAGTGGTAGTTTTTTTGGCCTATAATTCATAAGGATGTCCAAGGTTATGTGCTTAAATGAATAAAATGTCAAGGAAATAAAGCTCAAAGATTGAGAATTCTGGGTCTTCTCCACCCATTGGATATTCCACACGGGAAATGGGACGGCATCTTCATCAATTTCATACTAGGATTACCTAGGACAGAAAGGAGTCATGAATCAGTCTAGGCTAATTGTGGATAGGTTAACCAAGATGGATACGTTTATTATAACACATAATACAATGAAGACACCAAAGTTTCCTAGGATCTTTTTAGAAAAACTATGCTCATTATACGTTCTTTCATCAAATATGGTCCTTTACTAGGATACGAAGTTCACTAGTGACTTTTGGAGAGAAATCTTCAAAAGATATCATGAGCACGATTGAGCATGCTTAAATCAATGGGAAAAAATGGAGGATTAAACAGATTCTTGAAGATATACTTCAAATATATGCAAATTAATGGAAAAATAATTTGTAAGAGTATAATATACCTATAAAAGAGTTTGCATATAATAGTACTAAGCACTTTCCTAGATGACAGTCCATTTATTCTTATTTACAAGTTTCAACCAAGGGCTGCTTATGCAATAGGATTGCAATGTGAGAAACTCCCAAGCTAAAAATGACTTCTTGGAAGAGATGAATGGTTGCTAAGCACAACATTAAGAGAGCTCAAGATCTCCTCAACGGAGAGAACTCAACCTTGATTAGGAAAGAAATTCTATCCTGGAGATTCATCTAGTTCTAAAATCATGAAGATGTGACTATGTCCAAAATTATCTCCTAGGTATTCTGGACCATTCATACTAAAAAAAAAAAAGAAAAATGGCTTACCAACTCCAAATTTTGGAAGATAGTCCGACCCATCTAGTTTCACATGTGCATCTAACAACCTCATTCATGAGGTAGTAGATCTTATGTCTATTCCATCTATCCATATGAGCCTAAAAAAATACTATGCACTCAAGATACATAGACTATAAGTAACATATCTAACCACTTCCATATAGCTCAAAGGATAGTGCTACATGGGAGTAGGTGAATACCCTTCAAAGATAGTTTGCCACTTTTCAATTAATTTCCTAAGTGTTCTAATAAGGGGAAGGAAATGGGGAAACACCACAAATAGATGACGATGTATATAAAATATATGGTGTTCAGTGGGAAAACTTACCAAACTCTCTCTCTTTATCACATATGCCATCTAACACCATCTTTTACGACAAGAATGGACTTGGAGGTAAGAAATATTACATAGGGAAGGAAGGAGCCTCCTATTATCATGAGCTAACACATGAGTGACAAGTAGCACACATGTGGACTTCCATTTGGAATCACTTATATATATATATATATAGAGAGAGAGAGAGAGAGAGAATCCTTTGCAATATATGACTACATGGTGGGGTGGTATGGAGCACGTCTCTCATGTGGTTTAGAATCGATAAATAATCCCCATTGGCATTGTCTTTTTGAGTTTCTCATTCAGGAACAAATGGTTAAAGAAAGGGGGACGATTGGGAATATCACAGAGGATCTTACACAAACAAAGAATGTGCCACATATATCCTATGAATCCATGATTTATAGACGTTTTGCAGCAATTTTCAAGCTTATTGAATACGTAATGGATAAAGTCTATGTATAATTCTAGGTGGTTGATTCTAAAAGTGAATGAAATGTAAAAAAAAACATTCTGGGGAGTTGTATTCCTCTCCATAATTCTGAAGGT